>JBAMBR010007295.1:0-38398 GCA_037044475.1 Zaprionus obscuricornis
AATATATTTTTTTTACTTATTATTAATGCTGATAAATATTATAAAAATTTATTTTAAAATTATACCGAAATATGCTCGAAAGTTAAGCATAAGCAGGGGATTTGAGTAACTCTCAAAAAATTAAAAAAAAAAAAAAAAAAATTGCATTACATTTTATACGCGTAACAATTGTTAAAATAAGCTGAAATCATATTTAATAACACTTAACACTAGTTGCTATAATTAACTGACCAAAGTGTCGGATATTTTGTAGACTAACAGTTCATTAATATTGGCACTTTGTTGACATTCAAACGCTTTCTGTCTTCCGACAGTAAAAAAGATTTCGACTGTAAAAAAAAAGTTTATAAAAAATATTTTTATTTATTTTTTTTATAGTATTTATAGAGAGAAGAGAACTTGGAAAATAGCATTAATTAAAGTTCTATAGAACCAATAAATGCTTGTCATAAATAAAAATGTAAAGAGGAAAAACTATTTGCCACATTTAATTGAATTTTCCATACGTTTGATTGTGGTTTTCTATATATATTTTATATATATATATATATATATATATTTTTTTTTACATATTTTTTATTTGATTTTTAACTACTTTATAAAATGTAGAATTTAATTATTGTTTGTTTTCATACATTTTAATTGAATTTAACTAATTCTACAACTTGCATTTTATTTATAGAGTTTTTCTGCGTGATGTTGTGGAAACTGCAAATATATTTATTAAAATGATGGAACGTTTTTGTCAGGACTCTGTTGTTGTGCAGGATAAACGACGTGGTGCTGGTACTGCTGCTAGTAAAAAGAAGAAACAACAGTCAGGAACAAAGTCAAAGCAGACAATAGCTGCAGTGCAGCCAACGGAGGTAAGTGGAGCGAAATTGAAAATGTTTAATGCTTATAAATAAATTACTGCATCAAATGACATCATTTTGGATTGCGGGTGTCTTTTTTTTTTTTTGGCCACAGGGCCAATGGGCAACGGGCAACGGGCATTGGGTGTTAGGTGTTGGAGCAGAGCAAGTGTGAGCTGCTGTCCCGCTGTGTGTGCGCCATAAAATATTCTCTAAATTGGCAATAAAATTTAAAACAAATAGCCAAAAGCGCCGTCGGTTGACTCAAAAAACAATTGTCGTCTATATTGCCCAGCAGCAGTGGCAGCAGTGGCAACAACAGCAACAGCAGCGCGAAAGCAAAAGATTTATAGGTTTGATCATGAAATTTAATTGACTGAAAATATGGTTAAAAATAAAATAAAGTTGCCTTCTCTTTCACTCTCTCTCTCACTCTTTCTCTCTTATTGGCACAGCTGGCGGTTTCATTTGTTTTGCGTGCTACTAGTAATTTATCTATGTTTTATTTAGTTCAACTATTTACTTAGCTTTCAGCATATAGTTTGACTGATCATATTATACTTTTTTATATACTATACTATACTATACTATATTTTTTTCTCTTTTATTTACATAGCTGTCAATGCAACTTTTTTATATATAGTAGAAAAAACAAATGCATATTTTTTGTATAGTTTATTTAAACATTTTCTGTTTTTTTCTTGTTTTTTTTTCTTTTTGTTCAGGTTTCCGTTGGCTTTACCTTTTCAACACTTTGAACATTTCTTTTGTTGTTCAACACTTTGCTGCAATGTGGGGTGCAACGTCAAGCGTGATTTCCGTTCAAACGCCAACAGTTTTTAACGCTTGCACTTCCCTCTGTACAGCACCAAACCCTTGATGCTTGCACAGCTACCACAGCCATAGTGGCAACATCCATACAACTCTGTGGCCGCCATTTTGTGCTCGATGCCCGTTGACCGTGTGGTCGTTTTGCTTTCTGTGCGTGTGTGTGAGTGTGTGTTTCTTTATTTTTATACCAAAGCTTCAACTGCGCTAATTTTTGACATATTTATTTGCACAGTTCTCGCCTTTCGCAGTGCACACACACTCACACGTACACTGCTGCACATGTGTGTGTGTACATCAATTTTTGGGAACAATTAGTTTTGTATATTCACGTATTCGTACATTTGTTAAAGAGCCAACAACATTTTAAACACAAAACTTACAACAGCAACAAGAAGAACAACAGCAATAACAACAATTATTAAAACGTTTTTTTTTTTGTTCATACAACTTTCTATAAAAGCTGTTCAAATATTAACATAAAAAAAAAAACTGGTGTAAAACAATAATTTAAAATATGGTGTGATATATGTTGTAGTTATGTATTTAATAAGCACAAAAAAAATACAAATAGTAGACGAGTGTATGCTCTACTTGCGATATGGAAATATAAATTATGCAAAGTATTTTTTTTTGGGCGTAATTTTTGCTTTATTTGCACTGATGAAGAATATTAGAAGTCAAGCATAAATAAAACTTTAAAGAGTTTACATTATTTTGTAGTGACAATTGTAATTATTTTATACACTCAGCCATTAATCGTTTTTCTCTTGCTGTGGTAATAGTACATGTCAGAAATGCTTTGTCATTGGCTTTGTGTGTTTGTTTACATATAAAAAAAAAAAAATAAATAATATAAATACAACTATATCTATAGAGAGAGAGATAGAGATAGAGAGAGAGAGATATATGTTGTGGTGCTAGTATTAAAATACGAGAATATGCCAATGGCCTTGTTATCGATAGAAGCGCAATTAAAATATTGCATTGTTAACAAGGCCGATAAGGACGGACAGGACAAATAACACGTTTGTGTTGTGTGAAAAACAATTGCTTTTTATTTTTACTGAAGTGAGAGAGAGCGAAAGAGAGAGAGAGAGAAAGCGTACAAATAAATGAACAATTATTCGTTCATTTTTTTCTGTTTTTTTTTTACAGCATTTTAAGCAAATAATAATAAAAAAAAATATATGCACATAAAAAAAAAGTCAAATACAGAAATTGAACATTTTGCTGTCATTTAAAATCGTATTCAAACATAAGTTACGTTTATGGCATTTACATTGTTATAATTTCATTTTTTTTTTATTTTTTCATTCGTCTATTTGTTTTTTTTATTTTTATTATTTTAACATAATTTTTTATCAATAAAAAATGTTACGTATTTGCCAGCAGCTGTTAGTCGCGTTATGTTTATGTTTCTTTATGAATTTTATATATATATTTTTTTTAGACATTTTAAAGAGACATTTTTGACAACTCATAAAGCAAAAAATGTAATGAAATTTTAAATAATAAATAAAATAAAAAATAAAATAAAAAAAATAAATAATAATATATATAATAAATATTTAATTCCATAATATCTTCAAGCATTTATAATATTTATTATATAATTTTAGGAAGAACTCTCAACAAAATGGGCTGAAATGGCATCAGAGGTTGCTATGCTGTTGGCCTCAGAGTTGCAATTGTTGGAGCATGAGCAACCGTTGCCCTTCGATGCTACCTTGGAAAGGTCTATTGATGATCAACGGTAAGTTTATCGATTAGTTTTTGCACTTTATAAAATAAACATTGAATTTTTCAGTACAATTACAATTGCAGATTTTACAAAGTGTTTATTGTTATTTTTCTTCTTTCTTCTTTCTTTTTCTTCTTATTTTTCTGTTTTTCTTTTCATTTTCCATTTGCCATTTACAATTTTTCATTCACAATTTTTCATTTTCGTTTACTTGCAGCGAGGATTGCATGATGCGCATAAATAAATTTCTGCGCAAAAATAAATTGGAGCATGCGATTACCTTGCTGCGCGCTGCCAGGTGAGTGGGCGAAATTTTCCATAGCACAGTTACTAAAAGTCAGCAGAGATGCAGAGTCTTCACTGCATTCCGACATTGTCGAAAATTTCTTTTTACTTTTTTTTTTACTTTCTTTTAAAAATTAAGTAACAACTTGCTGCTGCCAGTAATCCTTTTGAAGAGTCTGTCTCTCTTTTAATAACTTGACATTGACTGTTGCCTTTTGCTTTCTGCATCATCGTTGCCAGTCAGCGCAAAGAGAAAAAATATATATAAAAAATTGCTATAAAAGCAATTCTCATAATAAATTAACTCCAGGTAAAAGCAAATTGAGCGCGCAAAGTTAACTGTCAGATACTCTATAAATTATAATCTAATTTTATTTTTTTTTTAATATTCTTTGAGCGTTGATTATGTTCAAGCTTTTAATTTTGTTAGATTTCTAAAGTAAAGCTTTAAAGGCTTAAACAAAAAAAATTCTACTACGCTTAGTAAACAACTTTAGCTTGCTGGGTATAAAAAAAGGGAGAAAAGTCAAGGATGCTGTGTGTCCTTTTAGTCTTGCTGTGTGCGTTGTCCTTTAGTATTTTTTATTTTTATTATTTTACCGAGCATTTCCTTTTGTTTATATTTCATATTTTTGCTCAGCAACTGTCCTTGCTCGCTGCGAGCTGCGGTGCTTAAATTAAATAGTTTTTATTTATTGTTAAGGCAAGGCAAGGCCAGGCCAGGCAGGGCACACGCCCGTATATCGTTCAGGTGCGTCGTCTGTCGTTGCTGCTGCTGCTGTGGACACTGTGGTAACTACAGATAATGACAGCGTAAGGAATTCCATGTCCTTTTTGCTTATAATATGCGTTGTCCTGCATCGCAATCAAGTCTGTCACAGACTTTACTTGGCGGCTGTGGGATTTGCCTTTCAATTCAATTGCCAGGCTCAATTATGTAAAGTTTCAATGTTTATTGTTTGTGCTGGAAAATTGCGCGAAAATCATTTACTTTCTTGCGTGTCAACATTTAAATAAGGCAAACACAGACAGTAGAAAGATGGACGGACAAAGATAGCACTGAGAAAAACAGACTCTGCCCCGAATGCAGAGATGCCGCCCTCAACAGATGTTGTCGCTGTCAAAGGCTGACTGTGTATCGCTGTGTGTGTGTGTGTCTGTGTGTTGTCGCAGCAAATGTGGCTTAAATATTTCCAAGTCATTTATTTATCAACATCATTAAAATTTTCTACCTCAGCGAAACTGCGCTGCGTTTCGTTACGCAAATTTCTGCTGAGTCAAAGCACAGACAATTAGTTCTATATATATAACTGTAACTGTAGAAATATATATATATATAGCTATATATATACAAGAATTTGTGCCTTATGGATCAAGTTTCGATTCGTTTGTAAGACTTGTCATTTTCTTGCATGCTGCTGCACATGGCGTATACGTAATTTACGCATTCTACAGCTTCATTTAAATTTATGTGCATTTTAATTGTTGCCAACGAAAATTGTTGCATTAAAATGTATAAGGCGAGAGTTGTTTTTGCTATTGTTGCTGTTTTTGCTATTGTTGCTGTTTTTGCTATTGCTGCTTGCAGTGGCAGCTTAAAAAGGTCTAGACGCTTTTTGTGCTAATAAATTAAAATGCGATATGCATAGCGGACCCTTTTGTGCACCCAATGCCCAACACTCATCCATTCGCTCGACCGACCATCCGCCCACTCGTAGACTTCAACTGCCTTTTGTCTGCAACTTTTTTGTGCTCCGTTTTGCCGTCTGAAGAGTTATGCTTCTTTTTCTCTCTCTCTCTCACTCTCTCTCATTGTATTGTTGCCTCAACATTTTTGGTGTAAACAAAGTATTGAAAATAAACCCAAAATACAGCAAAGGAATGTCTATGTGTAAGAGAGAGAGAGAGATGGAGATGTGGAGAGAGAGAGATATTATTATGCACTGCATATGTGTCTGGCCTGGCATGTAAGTGCCTTTCCAACATTTTTAAATACTTCTGCTGGCAAGTCACACTATTACATGCTTTATTTTTTCACTCTAGTCTTCATTCTCTTCATTTTATTAACAAAATAAACTTACAGAGTGCAACAGAGACAGCGATAGAGAGAGAGAGAGATAGAAAGATAGAAGAAGTATAGTAAAAAACAGAAAACATACAAAAAAAAAAAATCGTTTTGCGTTTTGGCTTTTGCTTTTTCTCGCCGCCAGCTTAATGGCCACACCGACAGAGCAGCAGAGAGAAAGCTGAGAGAAATGACAGCTTGAAAAACTTTTAAGTGAAGTAAATGCGCAAAATGTTTATTCAAACTTCATTTTAGCTGCAACTTTCAGTTCAGCGCCATGCTCCCCACTGTTTACCCTTTTTGTCTAACTATATAAAGTTACCCAGCTGGCTCTTAACTAAGCTTATTTTAGCTCAGCTTCCTCGCTTATGATGATGCTGCTGCTGCTACAGTTGCTGCTGCTAGTGCTACATTTGTTGCTTATTTGAAGTTGTTGCAATGTTGACAGCAAATGCTTTGCATTTAAAGCTCTTAAGCTTGCTTGTAGATCATGTTTAACCAATTTATCAGATGCTTATTGCTATTCTCGATGCTTTTCTGCTATTTCTATAATTTCTACAATAACTCAACTATATTTTCATCTTAACTTTCTAACATTATAAAATATTTAATAAGCTGATATTTTTTTTTTTTTTAGCTATATATAGATAAGTTTTAATAATTGCATGCATTTATTTGCCCCCGTTCTTGCTTGTGGAATTTTTTAAAAACTTAATAAAAATATTAGTTATCGATAGTGAAAAATACTTTATTTTGAATTACTGAGATTTGTATTTAAATTTTTATACTCGGTGCCCTATGGGAACCAAGAGTATATTGGGTTAGTGACAAGAGCAAATGTATGTAACACCCATAAGGAGGCGTGGCCGACCCCATAAAGTATATATATTCTGACTCAGGATCAACAGCCGAGTCGATTGGAGCATGTCCGTCTGTCCGTCTGTCTGTCTGTCCGTCTGTCCGTCTGTCCGTCTGTACGTCCGTATGAACACACAGATCTCGGAGACTATAAGAGATAGAGACTTCATTTTTTTTGCATAGTGTTTGTAGTGTTTGCAGGCAGATCAAGTTTATTTTGGATTTTTGCCACGCCCCCCTCCGCCTCCACAAATCGATAAAAACGATTTTAAGCGAACCCAGACAAGCTACAAAGTTGAATTTTGACACAAAGTTAGAATATATTTATCTGGACGTTGTGTACAAAATTGGTACAAATCGGATAATAAACATGGAAGTTATACACATTTCAAATTTCAAAAGTTGAGAGGCGTACGCTTGCTTGCTGTTCTCACCCCAAACGACGGCAACATTTATTCAGTGTTTCTCACACTTGTGAAGAGCGTGGCTCAGTGGTTAGAGGGTTGAACTCGCGTGCATGAGGTCCGCGGTTCGATTCCCGAGACGATTTTTTTTTATTAACTTAAAATTGGCGAGTGCGAAGCACGAGCAAAATAAATATATAATATCACTTTGGGCACCGAGTATTATATAGTCGAGCACACTCGACTATAACTTTCTTACTTGTTTTTTTTGAAAGAGGCAGAAATTTTTCTGAATTATTAATAATTTTGAATTAGCGAGCAGGAATTATCGGGATTCCAATTTATTTAATTAAGTATTTAAAAAAATTGAAGATAAGCAAAAAAGTTTTTGTTTTTAATAAAATATTAAAGACATTATTCAGCATCGTTTTTTATTGTAAAAGTTAAAAAAAATATATTGATATTATCGTCTACAAAAAAAATTTCATAATAATTTGTAAAATATATTGAAAATATTGTACAATAATTGGAAAATATAAAAACGATATTATAAATATTTTGTTTTTATTTTTTTGTATAATTTTTTTTTTTTTTTTTGTATAATTTTTTTTTTATTTTTTTTTTGTATAATTTTTTTTATTTTTTTTTTGTATAATTTTTTTATTTATTTTTTTTTTTTTGTATAATTTATTTTTATTTTTTTTTTTGTATAATTTTTTTATTGTTTTTTTTTTATTTTTTTTTTTATTTTTTTGTTATTTTTTTTTATTATTATTTAATATTATTATTTTTTTATTTTTGTTATTATATTTTTATTATTATTTTTATTATTTTTTTTTATTTTATTTTATTTTTATTATTACTGTTTGAAAAATTGCTTTAGTATCATTTGCTAATTGATTTAATTATTATTTTATTTTTATTTCAAATATTTTAACTAATTGACTAGCTGCAATTTATAAAAACATAATAAAGAATATACTAATGACAGTATTATCGTTGTTTAAGGAAAATAGAGAGTATCCACTAGTCGGCTATGCAATTACATTTCATACATGCTTTACCATGCCGCCCTGATTTTTTTTCTTTGCTATTTCATTTGGTTTTTTGCCTTGTTTCTCTGTCTTTATCTTCATTTGTTTAGGTTCAAATGAAGTTACTAAAAATTTAGTCAACTCTTTCGCCTATAATATATATAAAGTAGTAATAAGCCCCGATAGCTAGCTGTGAAATGCGATTTGTAACTGTAAACCACATGATGTTCCACAGTTACACAGTGTCCGCAATATGTTTTCAGCTCTTTCTCGTATTATTGTTGCAATGTTGTTCAGTTTAGTAACTGGAGCATATTGTACATATATTAGATTTGTCTGGTGTATAATTAACCAATATTTGTTGGCTCGGCTGCTGTAGAGACGCTAGTTAGAGCGACCACTAATTGCAGCTGAATATGCATGTGGGCGACTGTGTGTGTGTGGGGGGGGAGGGGAAGGCAAAAAAAAATATATTTTATGCATGTTGCATAACTTTTGAATGAACATTGAAATTGTAGACCAGCAGAGATCGGTTGTAGTGTTGCAATAACAACGCTTGCAACTGCTGTAATTATGAGTGTGACTTATATGCTTGGCAACGGCTAATGAGCAAACTGTCCAAAAGGACCAAAAGGACGAAAAGGATTACATAATTTGCTATGCAAAAATTTAAAACTATTTTCACATCTCTCTGTCTATTTGTCAGTGCATTGCTATCTGCATGTGTCTCTGTATATGTGTGTGCGTGTGTGTGTGTGTGTATGTGTGTGTGGTGTTGCATGTCTGTCAATTTATTGGCGCTTGACAGCGAAAAACATAAGTTGCACTATCGCACCGCAAACACAGTGGCAACTAAACGAAATGGCCCAAAGCTGCAACTGCAACATGCCGCCTGGCTGTTATAGATATGGCCAGAGAAGCCAAAGCAGCAACAGCGGCAGTAGCAGTAGCAGTAGCACCAGCAGCAGCAGCAGCAGAGCAACATTCGATGCCAAGCATGCCAGCAGTCGATATTTACCAAAGTCTTCCTTCTCTCTCTCTCTTACACTTGCTATATTTTCTCTCACTTCTACTAACTGGCAGTCTCTCTCTCTCTCTATCTCTTTCGCACAGTTTGTGTGTGTGTGTGTGAGTTGCATATTAAGCTGCTTTCAAATATTAAATTAACAGCAGCAGTAGCAACAGCAGCAACGGCAGTGACGCAAAGCTAGCAATTCTGCAGCATGCAGCCAGCAACAGAGACACCCGCACATAAGCAGGCACAGCGAAAGAGAGAGAGAGAGAAACAGACAGAGAGAGAGATAGAGTTTGAGTGAGACTTGCAACAGAACGCAGCAGTACGTAAGGATTATTTGTGTGCTGCACCAAAAATGAAACCAAAAATACAACACGGCGCCGCACAAGCAGTTGCTTTTTCTATTTATATGTTTGTATATATGTGTGTGTATGTGTATGTGTGTGTGTCTGATGTTACTGTAGTTGTTTGCAACTGTTTGCAACATGAGAAATTTTAACGCAATTTTAAACGCATCAATTTCATTTTGTGAAAGCTAAAAGCTTCGCTTGTTGCATGTTGGCTGCGTCCGGATTTTGCAGCATGACGTGGACGTTTGTTATTATTGCCACATAACAGTTCTATTGTTATTGTTGTTGCTGCCACTGCTACTGCTGATGCTGATGCTCTTGTTGCTACTGCTCATGACGTAGCGGTTGCATGTTCTAACAGACGTCTATTATATATAGGCCATGGCTAAAACTTGACTTCTTTTGCTCACGTTGCAAAATTGCATGAATATGAAATGTTTTTCTACTTTTATCATCTCAACGTATCCCCCCCCCCCCTAACACCAACTCTATCTATTTCCCTCTCTCTTCTTTCTCTCTCTCTTCTCACATTGTACCACGTTGTATTCAATCAATCTAAACTAGATTTTTGCCTGTTTTATTTGTTGCTTTTTCTTTGCATTTTTCAAATTTCATTTTATTTCCTCTCAAACAATTTGCACCAATAAATTGACTCGAAAATATATTTCACAGTACAGTGAAACACCGTACACTGTACAGTGAAGCAATGTTGAGTAGTTTCTAAGCCTATTATTCGCTGAACGAATAGCGAATTTTTTTGCATGAACTGCTGAAAAATCTATTGTTGCAAATTCTGATATTTTAGCTATGATAAATTGGAAGTGTAAAATTGACTAGCATAAAAAAATATTAGAAGAATTTATATTTTGGAAGACTTGGCAGGCCGCCATTTTGTTAATATTCTAATACTGTAATTTCTATATTTTAGCTATTGGAAAATTGAAAAAAAAAATTTTAAAAATTTATTTCTTCATTTTTTAAGAGAATTGATTTTCTTAATAATTTGAATTTCTGCAAATCATGCGATTAATCGCTAGTCTGCCTTGTTTCAGTAGATTTTCAGCAGGACCTGTTGAAAGATTTCTTTTGTACACTACAATCTTTCCTTTTTCTAGTTTAAGTATCACAAAATCTAATGACATTTTCTTTGGATTTTTTCAAGCTAGCAAAGGCAATTTAACCCCTGAAATAATGCTTCAACTGTAAAGCAAAATTCAACATAAATATCAATTATTATTATTTTATTTTTTTTTATTTTTTAATATTCTTCTATTTTTTATTTCCCTCCAATTATAATTTATATATTTTTTTTTTATAAAACATTTAATCTTCTTTACGTAGAGCTCAATGCTTTACTGCTCTAATTCTATGAAATTACATTTTTTTTTCTTCTAATTTTCTACCACAGGGAGGTTTGGCCCGAGAACGATATCTTTGGCTCTTATACTGCTGCACCTGAAGATGAATTGCTGCTGCTGCGTGAGATTTTCATGCACAATATAACAACAGGTAAGAGTTGTCAGTTAATTATGTTTTATAGCTATGCATTAAATAGTGTAGGAAGGGGGAGGCTGGTGATGGCAAGGAAGACAACCTTGCCACATCTTGTACTTAATAATCAAATGCCAAGTGAACGTAGTTTTAATTAAAAATGAAAATCTGCCAAGTGGCATTTGCGTGTCATTTATCTTGCAATGTCTTTTTCTACTTCTCTCTCTCTCTCTTCCTCTCTTTCTCACTTCCTGTCTTACTTTTGCTAGTTGTATCTCTTTACTTTGCTCTTTTCTCTGGCTAATTTTAGCGCTCTATTTTGCATTTCGACTCTATAAATTTGTTGGCCGAAATAAGCCAAATTATAGCGCAACTTTTAGCGAATGCTTCGTACTCTCGCACTCGAATGCTCTTTCTCTCTCACTCTTTTATCTCTATAGCTATCTTTATCGCTTTATGTGTGTGTGTTTGTGTCCTTGTTGCAAGTCTTAGTTTTCTTTTATTTTCATTTTCTTTTTCATTATTTTTGTGGATTTTTTTTTTTGGCTTTTATTTTATTTTTGGTTTTTTTTTTGTTGCTAGCTCCTTTGGCTTTTTGCCTTTTGGCTGTCCTGCGCTTAACAAATTATCCAGCAGAAATTCTTGCGCTTCATTAAAAGTAAAAAATGGCAGCACAGGACTACACAGGACGACTGACTGCCCCATTTCCCCCCTCTCCCCCTATTGCCTCTACTCAATCTAGCGTTTTTCTCTAGCTTTTGTAATTCAGTAGTCAAAAGCAGAAGTCTGACTCTTCTCTTTGCGCTCTGCCAAATGAAAATATATTAAACGCGTAATTGTTTTTTTTTCTCTCTCTCTTAGTTTTTTTTTGCATTTTCTATTTTGTTTGTTTCTGTTTTACATTTAATTTTTTTTTTTTTTTTTTTTGCTTTCTGTTTTCACTGTGGATGCTCTGCCAAGTGCATTGGCATGTAAAATTTCGTTGTTTGGCTTGTCGCTTCAATGCGATTGAAAGTCTAGGCAACACATTCACAATTTACTGTCCATTTCCTTTGCTATATATTATATATATACATATATCTGTAGTATTATATATTTATATATATGTTTGTTCATTCAACATGACTTTTCAATTTTCAAACAATTTTATTCGTTCTTCACTTGCCACTCACAACATGCAGCTCATAACTTTTTGCTGTTTATATAAAGCTGCTGCGATTTATATATATATATATATATATATGCATATATCTCTATATATTTGTATACTCTATGACTTATTGCTGTCAATGCTGCAGTTGCTGTTGCTGTTGCTGTCGCAGCATACCTTGCAGCAAAAGTTTTTGACATGCCTTTTAAAACACATTCGCGCTTGACAGACTCTTTTTTTTTTTTTTCTTATATGAAATATGAGCATATATCACAACACACACACACACATATAATAATATATATATGCTATATGCTAGATCTACATATGCAGCGCATAAAGCTTGTGAAACTTTTCAACTTTTGTTGCATCTTGCAGAAAATCGCTGTGTTTTTTTTCTGTGTATTTTGCAGGTAATTTATGATATTCGCGTCTAAAACACAAAGCCAAAACTTCATACTTTGCATATTCCAGCAAAAGTTTATTATATTTATCTTTTATAATATTATATAAATATTTTTTCTTAGCTTTTTCTAGCTTTGAAAATTGAATTCAGATAAGCAATTGATTTTTTTTCTTTACTTTACATTTAATTAATTTTTATTTTTTATATTTTTCATTTCTTTTGCTTCTTATTCTTTCGCTTTGCTTTATTGAGCTTTGACAATTCGTCTTTGCTTTACGTTTTTTCTGTGAAATATAAAAAATTTCTTTATTTCTTTGATCTCAGCTTTCTGCACTTGTGATTTCACTTTGCATATTTATGCACTTCTCAGTTTTCTATTTTCTATTTTATATTTTCAATTGCATTTCAGTAAGCGGCTTATTGGCTTTTATTCTATAATTTTCTATATAAAAAATAATATAACAAAAAAAAAAAAAAAAGAAAAAACAATAGCGTTCAACTAGAAGTTGCACAATTTTTAGTTTTATTTTTTTTTTTTTTGAGTCTTTTTAAAGTCGTTTCTATTTTACATTGTTTGCTAAATTGTCACATACACATACACACTCGCAGACTCCACACATATATTTTTTTTCACTGCGTATTCCCACAATTGTTTAGACTACCGTTGTCTATGCCTTGCAGCAGAACTGTCACAATTGTCCAGAGCGCGTCCACGTGTCCAGATGAAAGAGAACTCTCGCTGTTGCTCAAAGCGTTTTGCAACCCTTTTGTGTCTGTGTCATCATTTTAAGCGTTTTGCTCGTTAAGCCCCCAGACACAAAAAAAAAAACTGCGCCTCATTCTAACTGTAACCATGGGATTTGCTAGACAGCTTAACGCCCACATAACCTCTCTCTCTCTCTCACATTGCACATACCGTATCCCGACTGTCCGCTGTCTTTATCAATCGCAGCTTGTGCTACTCTGCGGGGCATGCAGTTCAATAGATTGATGGTCAGTTGACAGTATTCCGGTTTTTTACATTGTGTAAAGCACAGAAAAAATAAATAAAAAAACGCAGACAATGCAAACGTAGGCAAAATGATTATTCTGGCTATGTAAATATATATGACAAAGAAATACGCAATGCGGAAAAAAACCAAATAAAATGAAGAAAAATAAATTAATAAAATATTCAAATAAAATAAATAAAATTAAATAAATAAAGTTAAATAAATAAATGTATAAATATAAAAATTAATTAGAAAATAAAAGAAATTTTTAATTTATAAATATAGCATGTCTATATACCTTATAATGTTTGCATATATGCTACAGGGTATTATAATAATCCGAATATTAAATGTTGTCGCTAATTCCCAAAACAGCGAAAAAAATAAAAACAAGTCCCCAAAGTAGCTTTCTGATCAGACTCGTGTCGCTTGCACATTTTGCTGCGAAAGGATTTTATTAATTACCAGCGACCGCAAACTGCATGTTGTATGCTGAATGTTGCATGTTGCATGTTGCATGTGGCCTGTGGTTTTCGTTTAATTAACATTTTTATTTAATTTTTTATCCCTTGATTTTCTTTTTTTTTTCCCCCTTTTGTTAATTCATGTATTTTATTCAACAGTTTTATTTGTTTGGCATTAAAAATAATTTATGGCGCGTGCCTATTGTTTAACAACCTGAGTATTATTTCAATTTCAATTTCAATTTCAGTTTCTGTTTGAGTTTACATTTCGATTTTGATTTCAATTTCAATTTAATTCAATATTACTTATGCACATAAGTATCTCTCTCTCTCTGTGTGTGTGTGTGTGTGTGTGTCTCTTTCTCACTGTGTGTGTATGTGTATGTGTGTGTGTGTGAATGAGCACGCTTAGTTAAATCTTAATCAAGTCGCTTTGCTGATTTCGATTTGTGGTGTGCATAATAAATGATGATGCTCTACGTCTGCCACATGCCGCTTGCCGCTTTGCCACTTGCCGCTTTGCTGCCAGTGTTTTACGCCCAAGTCAAATCAAGAGCAAGACGCGCACAAGAATAACACAAAAATCCACTCAAGTGGTAAAACAACAACAGGCAAAAACAAAACAACACAAAAAAAAAAAAAGTGCAGAGTGTTAACGGGGACAGTGCCGACTGTTAGTATACGTACATATATATATATATAATATATATACAAATATATATATGTACATATATTTCAAGCCAAGTTCTTAACTGATTTCCCAGTGCAAACAAGTTGGACTCCTTCTTGTTATGTCCTGCCTCTGTACCGCCTGCTACAGCTTCACCTTCTACACTGTCTCTTGCCCTGCTCCCCCCCTCCCCCCTTCCGCCTCATCTTGAGTCGCGTACACATAAAAATACAAAGTTTATGTTATGAACACAAATAAAAACAAAAGCACACAACAAAGCACAGCAAGAACAACAGAAAGTGCGCTTGTTTTTTTTTTGTTCTTGTTGTTGTTATTCTTGTTGAAGAAGAAGAAGAAGAAGAAAAAACCAAATAAAATACAATAAAATGAAATAAAATATACCAGGACAAACAGAGCAGCAAACATACGCATACACACTTACAGAGAGAGAGAGAGAGAGAGTACACGCTGTGTCTGAGTCTGAGTACATTTGCAACTTGACATGGCCGCAAGTTCTGGCAGAGTTTAGAAGGATGCGCCAAAGGCAAAGCCAAAGCCACTTTCACCCTTCACGTGTGTTTAAGGGGTTTGGCTGCAGGACTTGCGGGATTACAGCAGGACTGTGACTTCAACTTCGTCTAAAGGATACTTACTCAATTAGGTGACACGAACTGTGGATCTATGCTAGTTGTTGCTATCTCTTTTTCACTCTCTCTGTCTGTGTCTTTATTACTGTAGCTGTAGCTGTCGCTATCGCTAGCTCTTTGCAGAGATTTGCGTTACGCTTGGCGTATCCTTTGGCAATTTGAGTCTTCATTCGGCTTTTAATAGCTTCAATTTGTTTATGATGATTGGCTTAACGCTGTGATTAGTTCAACGTGTGTCATTTTAATCAGTTCTATTTATAAGTTCATACTGTATACAGTGCGTATACTTAATTAAAAGCAACTAATGAAAATGTATACATATATATATATATATATTTTTTTTTATATTTTTTAATATATTTTCTGCATTTATTAAACAAGCTTAAATTACTTTTAAAATTTGTTTTTAAATGCTGCTTAACGCTGCGTATACTTAATATGATAATTTAAAATATTTTATTTATATTTACTACTAAAATTGGATTTTCTCGCTCTGCCATTCTGTTTTTTTTTTTTACACCTGAAGCGGAAAACAATAAAAACTTGCTGTTTATTTAAGATTTTATTAAATTCTTTGCTATTCGTTTGGAATGTTACAATGTAGCATCTTTTCTTTTTGTACATTTTATGGCGTTGGCAAACTTGAAAATGTATTCTCAAGGCCTTAACTGCAAACACTTTACTCTAGAGACTTTAACTGTGAGAGAATGAAATAGAGAGGGAGAGAGAACTAGCAAGAGGTGTGGTTTATGTCACAGCTGATGGCATTGGCGACATATTTGAAATTCTTTCACCAAAAAAAAAATGAAACCAAGAACATGGCAAATTTAAAGTTTAAATTGAAAAACAAAACTTGCAGTGTGTTCGCTGGGGCAATGTTTAAATAAAATTTGTCACACCAAAAAAAAAAAATGAATACTAGTTGTAGTTGTAGTAGGTCGTGGGCAATGTGGGCGTGTGAGAATGAAGGTTGATTTCCACCTCTGGTAAACATAAAACGATGCACACTTTGGGGACGCGGCTGGCAGCGCAATCGCAACTGGGCGACAATAAAAAGCAAGCATAGCATAAGGCATGGGGCAAAAGTCATAACGAGTGCAAAGCCATGAAATGAAATCGTTAACGCCCACAAACCGCCTTCCAACTTCTCCTTCCAGCTGTTGTAGATGTTTTCCTTTTTTTTTTTTCTTTTCTTTTCTTTTTTTTTTTTTTTTTTTGTCGCTCAGCACGCAAATGTAGCAAAAATTCCGTATACATTATGCGAATTCTCTTGCCTTTCTTTTTCTCTCTCTGTTTGTTGCTCTTCACATTTGACATTTGCTTTTATGTATATAGATATATATGTATATGTATATGTATATGCATATGTACATGTAGTGTGTATGTGTCACACATGGCTGCTCTTGTGCCCGCTGACGTCTGCTGAGAGAAATTAAGCAATGCGTCCCAATGGAGCACTACGTTGCGTATACGTAATGCGGCCGCGCATTTGGCCGTTCGCTGCTAGCGTCGCTCTTGGCATCGCTGCATTAAAAATGAATGCAATTTAAAGTTGAATGTGTGAGAAAGTGCAAATGTATGCGTACTTTTGCTTTTTTCCAGGCTCAAACAGCCACAAAAATTGTTTGCATATTTATACAAAAATACAAAAAAAAAACTCGCGAAATATACACATATGCATGCACACACACTCACACACACATTTTTCATAAGTTTGAGTTGTGCTCTTTCGTTTCTCTTTTCAGTTTTTTTTGTATTTTTTTCTGTTTCTCTTCTTGTTCTCCCACCATTTTTGTCTGACGCTAATGGAACAGCATTTGCCTGCAATGCAACGCAGCTTCGAAATCAATTAGACGAAAGTTTTTGCACAGCTGCAAATACACACACATACATGCATACACATGAATTCTCACTCACACACATAAACTTTTGTATGCTTAAATTTGCCTTTGTAACATTGCTGACTGTAAATTGAATAAAAATTAACAGTTCAATGCTTGCTCAAGCAATTAACTGCTTTCCAAATGCTCATTCTCTTTGGCAGAACTCTCTCTCTATCTCTCTCTCTCAACTTAATTTAATTTAATTTTTCATGCCAATACTCAGCTCATTAACGTAGTTATGGCTAGGGTCGCGTTCTTCTTCTTTGTATTTTATAATTTCTTTGTGTTTTCTTTTCTTTCTCTTGTTGTGTTTTTATTAAGGTTAATCAGCGTTTTTTATGCGTGGCTGAAGTTCATTTTCGTTGTTATTTTAACTAATGTTAAACAAATTATGATTATTCTGTAGAAAATGAAGAAATTTTTTAATGACTTTTAATTATTATAAATTTATCAACTGATTTCTTATTATTATTTATTCTCATCATTTTCTATATAAATAAAAAAAAAATAAAAAAAATCAAAAGCATTAAGAAAAAGTTTGTCAAAAATAAAAAAAAAATCTTTACTCGTTTACCTTTCATTTACATATTTGTTTTCGTTTCGACTTTTGCTGTTGACACTAATAAAATTTTATTTGTGTTTTCTTTTGCTCTTAATCTGACGAAAAACAAACGAAATTATTATATCAGAATAATAAGTGGAAAGAGTAGCAGCAGCAACGGCAGCAGCAGCAGCGGCAGCAGAAAAATATTCTATTGAATTGTCAACACGTGGAAAACAAATTTTGTTATTTTTTTGTATTATTATTATTTATATTTATATTTATATTTATATATTCTCTGCTGCTTATTATTATTATTATTTTTGTTGTTGTTGCTGTTTTTCCTTTTTTTTTTGTTCGTTTGTTTGCTTGCCGCTTTTCTTCTTCTCGTTTTTTATCATTAACCTTTTTATTGGCGACAGTTTGGGTAACATTTCGGTTGACATTTTGTTGTCCTCCATCGGCCCGTAAACGGATGAGAGAACACATTTTAATGTTATTGAATGCTACGTTCATCTTGTTGCAATATTGAATATTTCATTTCCCTTACACACACACACACATACACACACACACACAGATACAAAGATATACAAATGAATGAACCTATACAAATTTCTTATTACACATGTGTCTGTGTCTGTGTATGGTGGCGACTTCTGTGCTTCCCATGAACAAAAAAACAAAAAACAAAAAAAAAGGGAAGAAACGTAAAAAAAAGCAACAAAAGGGCGATGGGGAAAAAAAATACCAATTGACTTTCATTTTGTCGGCAATTTTCACAGCGTCGTTTGTCGAGCGCAGCAATTTACACACACACACACACATACGCGGGCAGTATGTGTGTGTGTATGTGAGAGTGAGAGGCATACACTTCCTGTTGCTGGACGCAATCATCTGATTGCAGTTCACATCGATGTGAAATAATTGGATTTGAAATAAAAATGTTCGCTGTTTTGTTTAGTCTGCCAGTTGGACATGAACCAAGGGCTGTATGTGTATGTGCTTCTATATGTGTATGTGTGTGTGTGTTGTTGTTGTTGCGTGTTCTTTCTTATTGGTAATATTGTTGGGGGCTGCTTTAATGCACAATGTCAATGCTTAACTGTCGCATGCCTCACTAATTTAACGTTTATTTTTATTGTCTTGTGCATTTGTCCAGATCTTCATTATTAATGTAGATTGCCGATTGGCAACGTTATGCTTCGATTCTTGAAGTAGTCAATGAAGTCAATGACAACAGAAAATAAAAAGAAGGAGAATTAACTTAAAGCTGCCACTAGACAGTTGCTAGAAATTTGAGCCTACTGTTATTGCCATTAAATATTTATATGATTTTTAAGCTACACATTGCATTTGCCATATGGCAACGTAAGCGAAATTAAGCTTGTTACACAAATATTTACATGATTTACAGTGATTTTTAATTTTTTGTCAGCCGACAGTTGCATAAATATTATTTTTCATAATATTTTTTTCTTACTACTTTGATGAATATAAACTTCTGAAAAATATGAAATATAAAAACACATTTTTTTCCCATACTAATTCCCAGTAAAAAATTTTATAATAATATTTTTGTTAATTAAATAATTTTCAGTTTTTATTTTGCATTTTTCATTTCTCATTTTTTGTCTTTGTTTTTTTTTTTGTTTTTGTTTTTGCCTTTGATGCCATTAAAATGTTTGATTTGAGAAGATCTCATAAAATTTGGCTTCTTCTGCTTTTACTACACTTTATCTGTTTTTTGTTTTTTTCTTTCTTTCTATTAAATACTTATGTTCATTATACATATAATATTTAATATATATATATATATATATATTTCTTTTGCGTCTTTTTATTTTTTTTTTGGTTTGTTTTTTTTTTTCTGTAATATTTTTAATATTTTTATTTGAGTTTTTCTTTTGTTTGTTTTTATTTTCAATAATATTTTGTAGTATTGTTTTTTTTTTTTTTTTTTTTTACTAGCAAACATTTGAATTTCAAAGGGCAACTACACAAATCTATAGACTAGATTTAAGTTTTTTTTCTTTGTTTTGTTTTGTTTTATTTGTTTTTGTTTTAGACGTTAAACTATTATGCTTAAATATTTACAAATACACACAGAGAAATTATGATTAGTTTGGCAAGTGCTTTATATCTAGATATAGACTATGTATATATATATATATATGTATATATCAGAGGCCCATTATTAATGTCAGTTTTATTGTGTGGGCGTGGCGTGTTTTATCTAAAGTGAATAAGTAAATATTCAAACTCTGTAAATAGAAATATTTTTTCTTTAATAATTATTTACTTCATTTTATGCTACAATTTGTTTGTCTTTTTTTTCATTTTCATTTTCATTTTCTGTTTTTTTTTTTTTTATACGTATTTCTAGAAGTAATTTTCTTGCATCTTTTATATGTTATTTATTTGGTTTTATGCTTCAAATATTTGGCAATTAGTTTTTGGTTGTTGTTGTTGTTATTTCGAGCTGGTAAAATGCGCAAAATTAAATGCAAATATTTGCTTTTTGCAGTTTTCATATATTTTATTTTATTTTATTTTATTGTTTTTTTTTTTCATCTTTATCTTAATATTTATTCAACACAGAATTATTTGAAATTGAAAAATTGTTCACATATATTTTTTTTATTTTTATTTATTTATTTGCGATGCATATAAACTATATACTAAATATCTAAAGATCATAAATTAGTTTGCTTAACGCAATGCATCGTAAAATATTTGTGTGTGTGTGTTTTTGTATTTATTTGATTTTACAATTGCAATTTCAAAATGTACAATGAACAATTATGTTTAATTATTGTTTGGCTTCGCATTGATTTTTGCTTTTGCTATCATTTACATTTTCATTTCTTTTTATTTTATTTTTACTATTTTTATTTATTTAATTTTCTTCTTATTTTTTTTTTTATTTATTTTTTTTTTGGCTATTTCCAAAGTATTTTAAGTTATTTACGTTTTTGTTGCGTTGTCAAACTGCCAAAGGAGAAGTGTTAAAAGGAAAAGGCAACTTATTTTCACATAACTTTTACTAAATCGTCTTCATTTATGGCCCAGAAATGTCGTCTAAAAGCCATTTAGCAGGCAAATAATTACGTTGAAGTCAACAAAAGTTTATTAACTACCAAGCAGCAGCAACACATTCCATTCACATTCTCATTCTCATTCTTATTCACATTCTCAGTATAGTTCCCTTTCTCTCGTATGCCTGGCGCCTTGCGCCTAGTGCCACGTGCTAGTAGAAAATGTGAACCCAAAAAGTGTCAAATATCGAATTAACTCATTGCAAGTGTTCTACGGGCATCTTCAGCAAGCGTTACTAAATCTTGGCCAGATGCGCAGATGTCATAAGCAAAAGCCCAAGAAGAACCTTCATTAAATTTGACAATGTCGGACTTGTATAGACTCTACATTGCTCTGCTCTACGTCTCTATTGTAGTCCAGTTTTCTGCTGTGCTGGCTAAATGAGTATAAAAAAAAAGGAAAGAAGTAAGGTTGCCTAACCCCCCCCTCCCTCCCCCTCCGCACTTTACTTTTTGTCACTTCTTCATTCGTCTCTCTCTTGCTCTTTGAGTCTGACACTTGCCCACTTGGAACTTCCTTAATTAAGATTTTGTGCGTCTATCGCACTTCTTCTGCTTCTTCTTTATCATCTTCTTGTTCTTTGCTTTCGTCTTCGTCTTCATCTTCTTGTTTTGTTGTGGCTGTGGCTGTGGCTGTAGCTGTTGCTTTTGCTGCTTGGTGGTAATCCCACCCAATCGGGCCTAGATTGTTGGTCAGCATTACTTTAATTGTTGTTAGCCCGCTTTGCTCGGCATTTCGCTATTGTGGCCGAAAATAAATCCTTCTGAATTGCTTAAGAGCAAACGCTCGAACGCCTGTTGTTAGTCCTATCTTTCTCTCTCCGTCTCTTTCTCTGTCTCTGTCTCTGTCTCTCTTTCACACTCATTGTCTACTTCATCTTTATATATGTTCCTGTTGCTCGTGTGCTTCTTGTATTCCAATTACAAAGCCACAAAAAGTTGAAAAACTGTGCAACTGTGCTCTGGTCGTCCTGGTTTTCCTGCTTCTCCCAACGTCCTAAATTCTCAGTCCAGCAAAGTCCTGCCTCGCCAGATTGTTGCACAACTTTTTATCGTGTCTTAATGTAATTGTTGTGTTTTGTATTTGTACTATGAATGGCATGAGCAATGGCCACTGGTAAGAGGCAACGAGTCAAGATGAGGATGAGGAAAAGGAAGAGGAAGAGCAGCAACCCTCGTTGCTGCTTAGATAAAGCTGTACTCTATGTATTGTGGTGTACTATGGCATTTAAGGGTGTGGCGGGAGGGGGCCGCGTGTCTTGTAATTTGATTTGCTGGCACATTATTTTGATGTTGGCCTTAGCTTGGCATTTTTCACATATCTTCAAATAGTTTTACAACATTTCACATTTGGCTGTTGGCTGTTGGCAGTGTGGCAGTGGCATGTCTGCCCATTTGGCCGGATTTACAACCATATGTTGTCTTGGTCAATTTATAAAATGAGGTTAAGTGTATGGGGGGGGGGGGAGGAGGAGGAAACTCTGCCCCTATGATAAGTGCCAAATAGTCATTGGGGGAGTGAAATCAAGCAATTGCTGCGCTTTGAAGGGTGTCAATATAACGCAATACATAAGTGTAAGGCATTGAGGAAGGGGAAGGTTTACTAGAAAACAGAATGAACAAGCTTGGGAACATACTACTCCCTCTCTCCCTCTTTCTCTTTTTGTGTGTGTATGTGTGTGTGTAAGTGTTGCTCCTGAAGGGTTTTATTGAGTGTACTGCAAAGTCGAAAATTTTTAATTAGATTGCAATGCGCTTGCCAAAGTCCCGACAACTGGGTTAAGTTGGCGACTTTAAAAGGCAATAAGTATATATATATATATGTGTGTATGTGTGTGTGTGTGTGTGTGTGTGTGTCTATGCTCAGTCTGCGGAGCTTGAGTTAAAATAAATTTCATCACAATTTCTAGTTGTATTTCTACAACTACTTGCAGTACTTCTTCATCTACTATTATTTCAAGTGGAAACTCTATATATATATATATATATATATATACATATATATGTGTGTATGTGTATGTGTATGTGTATGTGTATTTGTGTGTATGTTCAATTTACAAATACGCTTTTGTGCTTCGACAATTAGATTAACTGTAAAATTAGTTGGCCTAGTTTTCGTTTTTGCTGCTATACGATACTTCAACTGTAATTACTTTGCTTTCAATTTTTCAATTGCTTGCTATTGTTGAAGGGTTTCTACACACACACACCAACACACACACACACATACACAGAGAGAGAGAGAGAGAAGTAAAAGTATTTATTGATTGCTTGTTTTCTTTCTTTCTTTCTTTGTGTTTTGACAATAGTTGAGTTTATATACTGTAGAACAATTTGTTTGCCAATTGTTCATTAGAGTTTCAACTTGAATTTCTTTGCTATTTATTGCTCTTGAAAAATATCACAAGAGACTTTTGTTTTAGCTCTAGAATTTGGCCAACTATTGAGTAAAATATTGGCTGTAGAACTTGATTTTTTTTTTTTTTAATTTATCGTTAAAGGAAATATCGATAGTATCGATAGTTAATGTTTGTTAGTTACACTAAACAATTTGCTTTTGCGTCTTGGCAAACTATGTAACAAAATATTGTAGCATCGATATTATCGATAGTCATTAGAGTTTCAAGTGGAATTTTGTTATTTACTTGAAAAGACTTGCAAGTTATTTGAATTCCAATTAGACTGAAATATCGATTGTATCATAGTATCAATATAATTTTTACATTTTTGTCAATTTTCAAACTCTTTAATTTTGGCATCAAAGTCAACATCAGTTTCAATTTATGCAATCTCAATTTATGGAAGCTCTGTCAAAAGCATGTTGTAAATTAAGAACGTTGAAAATATGTTTCTTCTTCTAATAATCCGCAACAAATTGAGTCATTATACTGTCTCTCTCTTTCTCTCTCTCTCTCTCTTTCTCTTTCACTTTTTATCTATGATAACTAAAATCTGCATCTTGCCTTGAAAACTTTTATTCTCTTTTTTTATTTTGGGGAAACTTACAAGGCGCAACGCATGTTAAAAGAGTGTGACAGACAGAGCTAGAGAGAGAGATGTAGAGAGAGAGAGAAAGAAGCTTGTCATAAACTAAATTGTTATTTAATACTTTATCGATATTTCATTTTTATATGCATGACTATCAAAGCACTTAATCTTGGCCGACGGACAGGCACTTACACATAAAGTTAACTGGCCCAAACACACACACACAGACACACACATCACACATAGACATGTAAAATGACCCAAATACGACCACAAGATGGACAGTAGAAATTGAAGGGCAACGAACAACGGGAAACGGAGAACAGAGAACGTAGAACATAGAACGTAGAACGGACAACAGCTCGATGGCCCATAAAATGTTGGTAGCCAAAAGCTTCACTGTTTTTGGCTCTTTGGCTACTTGACTACTTGCCTGATGCTGATGCTGATGCGGCGTATACATAACGTAACTTTATGACAAATTGTTGCTGCTAACGTGAACGCTAAGAGGCTGCTGGCCACACGTGTGCGGCTATGTTCAGACCATAAATCAAGCTATACTATATATATATATATATATATCTATATTATATAGACATATGTACATACATATACAGTCATATATGTATTGTATTATGTCTATATAAATATATCTCTATTAGTGCTGCCTATTTAGCTTTTTTTTTTTTTTTCTTGCTGCCGCTTTTATTGCTTTTACTTTGGGCAAAAATCTTAAAACATTTTACGAGCTTTTTTTTACTGCAAAAGTGACGAAACGAGAAAAAAGAAAATAGAATAAAAATTTTAAATTAATTTTGAAGTTTCTTAAGTCAATTTTCTAGCTATTAAAAAAATATTTAAAAATTATTTAAACTAAATTCACTGAGAAAAATTTTAAATTTTTTATGAAATAAATTTTAAATTTTCTTGATTTTTTCCTTGAAAAAAAAAAAAAATATAAAAATAATTTTTTTTTTATGCCCGCTAAAAACTAGCTTGTAAAAGTAGACAACGCTGAGTGCTACAGTGTTTACCATAAGTATGCTCACATTTAGCTGTCTTTTCACTTTATAACTCACTCTGACAGTTGGCTGCTGGGACTTGGGGCCCCTTAAAACTAAGAAAAATGGTTTTTTTTTTTTACTGCTTTTCTTTCTTACTTCTTTTTTTTTTGCACTCTTCCCATTAATTTTTTTTATGTTGTTGTTGTTGCCGTTGATTTACTGAAAGGTTGCGTATTGTCGCTGGCCGAAGACGGTTTGTCACCAGATGCCTAATCGACGTGAACTGGGCGCCATCAGTTTGTGGCTAACCGATCTTAATGTTGTTGCTGTTGCTGATGTTGCTGCTGCTGCTGATGTTGTTGTAGTTGTTACTGCTGCTGCTGCTGTTGATGTTGCACCCAGCTCAGTGGCAGCAATATTATTATTGTTATTATTATTATTATTGTAATTGTAATTGTAATTATAATTTCCACACATGCTGCTGCCTCTGCTGTTGCTGAGCAACTCCATCGGCAGATTAGATATTGCCTGATTGGCAGCAACAGCATTTGGGTTGCTTGGTGCCATCTCAATGTAATAGCTATCCTCCTGGCTAGGCGAATGCAGGCTGCTGCGACTGCTGCCCGATGAACAGTTGCTGTTGCTGTTGCTGTTGCTATTGCTATTGCTAAGACTGTCCGATAGTGATGCACTGTAGAATTGCAATTTCTGTTGCTCACGTTGCAATTCACGTGCCTGCAAATTGTGCAATGGTGAACTGTATGGTGCCTCGCGTCGTGTGCTATGATGCCAAGTTTGTAGATGTGCAGGATTTGCTGTATTGCCAGCTGAACCGCGATAGTGTAGGAAACTATGCACATCATCATTGTCATTGAACTGACGTTGATGATGCTGTTGATGTGGTCGCATTTGTCCAGCATTGCGTCCATGTCCATGTCGCTGCCATGGCAATTCACAGCGATAAACATGCGCCAAGCCGGCAAGCAAGACAATAACCAGAACACAGGCAAGCAGCAACATGAGACCAGGATGACTGCCAGGCAGCGTCTGTTGTGTATCTTGTCGCGTATCGAGCAGCTGTGCCGACTTTGAGGCTTCCGTTTTGAGTTCCACAAATGCCTTAAGCTGTGCAAATGTGCTTAGCTCTTGTTTGACCGCAGTATTCGGTGTATTCACGCTGCTGTGTTGATGTCGTCCACTAATGCCAATTGTTGTTGTTGTTGTTTCTGTTGCTGTTGCTGTTGTTTTTCTTGTATATTTTGTAGTTGGCATTGTTGCTGTTGTTGCTGATGTTGTTGCTGTTGTTGTGGCATGCTTGGTGCTGTAGGTCATCTTCTTAATGCTCAGCGATGGCTTCTTTTTCTTATGAAATTTCTCTGTTCCTGCTGCTGCTGCTGCTGTTGTTGTTGTTGTTGTTGCTGTTGCTGCTGCTGCTTCTGTCTGTGGTATATGCTGCTGTTCTTTCTTAGCTTCTTTTGCTTCTTTTTCTTCTTGTTGCTTCTTCTGTTTTCGTGCTGTCGCCTTTGTGTCGCCCTTTATTACTTCCGGCTGTCGCTTATCAGTTGTTTCCTGTCTCTGCGACGTCGGCGGCTGCTGTTGGCTGGCTGCCAATGTTTCCGCATCCGCCACAGTTGCTGTGCCCGGCAGCAACAACTGTTCAGCATCTACCAGCAGGTTGTCGCCCTTATGCATCAGCAGCGGCGTGCCAATTAGATGACGATCCTTAATATGCAACTGCAGCGTTGCATGTCTATGTTGCTGCTGATGTTGCTGTTGTGGCGCCTTCTGACCGGAAGTCTCACTTGGCTTTAAGTTTGCTATAATTGTTGATGCTGCTGTTGTTGTTCTTGCTGTTGTTGTTGTAGTTGCTGTCCGTTTTAATAAACTGTTGGCTGCATTAACAAAATAATTTTGTTGCTGCTGCTGTTGTTGTTGCTCTGTTGTAACATCTAAAATTGTTTGTGGCACATTGACTGCTGCTGCTGCTGCTGCCTCTGTTGTTGCTGCCGTCGTTTGGGGCAATGTGACGACCGCAGCAACATTGCTAATGTTTGTTGGCAGCTCAACTTTACTTGTTGTTGTTGCTACTGTTGTTGCCGTCTGGTCGGTTGCTGGCGGCGCTGAACTAGTTGCTGGCGCAGTTGCCAAAATGTTTGTGCGATTGGCAGCGCGAGTTGTTGGCGAATTTGGCATGCCATAGGCTCTTTCTGTTGTTGCTTCTGCTGTTGCTCTTGTTGCTGTTGTTAAAGATGCTGTTGTTATAGTTGCAGCTGCTGCTGCTGTTGTTGTTGTTGTTGTTGCAGTTGGCATGCCAGACATTTGTTGGCGCTGCAGTTTTGCTAACGAAGTTGTTTCAGTTGGCCCCAAACTTTTTGCGGTTGATTGCATTGTTGCTGTTGCAGCTACAACAGTTGCTGTTGCCGTTGCAGTTGCTGCTTTTGACTTTTGCACTTTTGGCATAGTTTCTACTGTTGCTGTTGCTGCTGTTGTTGCTGTTGTGTGGCAAGTGGGCGGCATAGATTCATTTTTAGCTGCATACTTTTCACTCAACCTGCCGCAACGTCCATGAAATTGCTCGTTAAAGTTTTCCAGCTGCTCGTAGCGTAACTTCAAGTCAATGCGACCCGTTGATTGTCCCAACTCTGGACTACGACAAGGACTCGCCCATTCAGCAATACCTAGTAAATCGCTGCATTTTATAGGATTCTCCTCAAGTAACAGATCCCGCAATTGTGGCAATGTATGCACAATCGTTTGACTGACACTTTCAATGCCAGCTGCTTGTAGATTCAATGTCAGCAGTTTAGGCAATGGCAATGCTGGCAAATATAGTAAACGATTTCCCGATAGATCCAATGTCTTCAAATTGTTCAGGCCCACAAATGCCTGTGGCTGCAACTCCATAATGTGATTGTTTTGCACAAAGAGATGTTCCAGCGAGGTGGGCAAACTATTGGGCATACGCAATAGTTCATTGTGATCAAGAAATAGCAATTCAAGTAACTCCAATCGTCCCAATGCATCATCTTCCATGTGTGCAATGTGCGAGTGTGATAAATCCAGATATTGTAGCAACGGATAACTATCCAAATCTCCGCAATTGATGGACTGTAAATATACAAAAAGAAATTTATCTAAATTTTATTGAAGATATTGATGAATTTCGCAATTTTGAAAATGTAAAAAAATTTTACAAATATTATTTGTGTATACCCTTTAAATGGGGTATATTGATTTTATTGTGGATCAGGATACATATATTCTGGATTCTGCATCAGCATCCAAAATCTGTATACCCTTTAAAGGGAGTATATTGATTTTATTGTGCATCAGGATTCTGCATCAGCATCCAAAATCTGCTCGTCCCTCTGTTTCTAGCTAGCTTCATCGAATTTGACATAGACGTTTCTTGTTGTGGTAGACCGTTTATATGTTGAAATGAGCGTGATCGGACCACTATATCATATAATTGACATAGCAATGATCGTTACAAAATTTAAGCTAAAACTTGCAGGATTTGTATCTAGAGAGAAATTATATTAGTCAGCCATATTTTGTCCAAGTCCTACCACTATTTCATATAGCTGTCATAGGAATAATCGGTCCGAAATTTAATCTTTATATGAAAAACTTTTTTGTTTGTTAAACTGTTCAGTTGAAACTTACAGGATTTGATTATAGTGAAGGATTATACATATCAGCCAAATTTGGTTTAAATCGTAGTACTATATCATATAGCTCTTATAGGAATGATCGGTCAAAAATTGAGTTTTTGTATGAAAAACTTTTCTTCTACGTCCTGCAAGACTATGAAATCTTCAGCAAGTTGAAGATAAGTTAGCTTTCTTCTTATTCTATTGAGATTTTATTCCCTTCTGTGTTTCACAATTTTTGTTTTCTATCAAAAATCTATAGTATATTTTATTGGTCTATTGACTTCCTCCTCCTGCTCTGTAAGCTCTTGAAGAGAGTTTGCTTGCAAATTTGATTAGTGCGAAAAGTGAGTGACGTTACTGACGTTGTTTAAAAATTAAGTTGAATCAGCCGTTATAATTACTTCAAAGGATCCTTCTGCGGACATTTGACTGCTTTTGCTGAGTAGTTTGCTGCCTGCTACTGCTTGCTGCTTGCTGGCTGCTGCCTGCTGACTGTTGCCAATGCCTGAAGCATAGCTCGTCTAGGGCCAAAAGTAAACATAGACATGGCGACTCATTAAATGAAACAAGCGTCAGGCACACACACACATAGTGAGAATGAGGAAGCGAGAGAGAGAGAGAGAGTAGTAGCAGTAGCTGCCAGACAGGCAGACGCAAAGGCAAAGCCAACGGCTGCACAACAGTGAATCAGCGAGCGAGAATGAGAGAGTAGTAGCTGTCGCTGGCCTGAAGCGCTGTTGCTTCAGACGAGCAAGCGGAAGTGCAGGTTCGGGTTTGCCCTCTAAACGCCATAATTTGCCATGAAAAGGCTGCGTGTTGACTGCCGATAAAGGCAACAGAAAACAGCAAAAAAAAGAAACGTAGAAACCCAACAGACAAATTAAAATGCCTGCTGCTTGGTTGTTTGGCTGCTTGGTTTGGTGCCTGGTAACAAAAGCAAAGGATCCTTACTGCCATATATACCTATATCTATATGTATATTCGCTCTATGCTCCTCTCTCTGTCTATGGCAATTGCAACTAGTTAGGCTGACTCTGTCGCAGTCTTAGTCAGTCTTAGGCTGCTGCTGCTGCTGTTGCTGTTGTCTGACGCTGTCTGCCTCAGCTGCTTCAGCTGCTTCGTTGGCTGTTGGCTTAAACGTGATTATGCTTATGCCAATTATCCTTATTTTATTAATGCCCAGCACAGGCGCGCTTTTGTCTTTATGCTTACATCTACTCTCTCTCTCTCTCTCTCTCTCTCTGTCTCTCTCTCTCTCTCTTTCACTTGCTGTCTTTGTTTGGCCTTGTGTATTGCTTATGAAAAGCATTTTTGCACCTTTTATGGCATTTGCCATAATCGACAACAATTTATGAGTCGCATTTGTGTTTATTCTCTCTCTATCTCTCTCTCTCTCTCTCTGGCTCTCTCTATCTGTGTTTTTTTCTATTATGCTTAAAGCTATTTAAGCTTAGTTAATACCTCGACAGAGCAGCAGCTCGGCTGCGCTTTGCGATCATGAGACAATGTTGTTTTTATGCTATTATAAATCTGTTTATCATTATTTCACTTTTTTTTTCTCTCTGACTCATTCTCTATATTTTCTCTCTCTCTCTCTCTCTTTTTTTACATAACTTTTACATTTTATTTGCTAGCTGTTGTGCAACTATACCTCAGCTTACTTTTTACGCTAATCCTTCTCTCTGCCTCCCTTTCACTCACTCATTCTCATTCTCATTGTCCTTCTCTTTCTCTTTTTACTTATTAAGTCGTGAAGCGCCTTTTATTTTGCTTTTTATTTGTTAAGCATTTGTGAAAAGTGTAAAGTGCACTTAACTCTTCTCTCATTCTTTCCTAGTGTGTGTTTGTGTGTGTTTGTGTGTGTTTGTGTTGCTTTGCCGCATTGTGATTTTAATTATATTCTAGCACTGGCCAAGTGGCTGAGTAAGAGCCTTGTCTAACTGCTCGTAAAACAGTCAGCAAAACAATGTACAGCGAATTAAGTGCGCGACTTGAATGAAATGTAAACAAAACAGATTTGTTTATGCTTATGCATAAAGTATTAAGTTATGCATAAAAAAAAATCCATAAAAATGTTTTATATATTCTTTAAGTATTTGCGGCCTTTTATTAAATGAAAAAACTGACTAAAGTTACGCATAGAAATATATCACAAAAAATTGAAAGAATATAGAATTCATCTAGCTAAAAACTATATAAACAGGCTCAAATATTTCTAGACAATTTTAATAACATTTTTATTTAATTTTAAATAATAATAAATTAATTTAATATTTAATTTCATTTATGCAATTTTAAGCAGAAGCAATTTATACTTTATCTTGGCAAAATATGCTAGCTAAAATATGCTATTAAAACTATTTGATAATCAGCTTTAAATTTGATTAAATTTTCATATTTTTTTAATTAATTTATTTTTATTATATAAGTTAGCTGTATTTTTTTTTATTCATTTATACTAATAATTTTTGGCAGAAAAATTATTATTTATTTTGCCAAGTCTATAAACTCTTTATACTCAGCTGAAAAAAAAATGTCAACATACAAAAATTGAATTGAATATTGAAAATCTGTATTAAATTTGCATTTAATTAATTTATTATTATTCTTTTTTTTATTATATTTGTTTAATTGAGCAGCTACCTTGAATTTCATCAACAAATGTTTGCTGTAAATTTAATTGACACAAATAAATTCGCAGAAAATTTTGGAAATATATTTAAGCTTAAATCTCTCTAAGCTTCAAATAAAATTTTAATTTTGCAAAAATTCGAGCAACATAATAAGCGAAAAATAATTATATTTCAATTAAAATTGAATATATAAATTTATTGCTGTATTTATTTATATGACATTTCAATTATTATTTATATTTTTATACAATTATTTATTTATTATTTATTTTTTTTTGAAATTAAATTGCGCACTTCAGCAGCCTAATAATAGCTTTATCAATCTGTAAATAATCAATAATATCGCACAAATTCTCATACAACATTATGGAAAATCTTCATAATGAAATTTGTCTTCATCTTTATCTTCTTCTTGTTCTTCTATGGCTTTGTTTTTGTATTTTTGTGGCATATAAAAATTATTTAAAAGTTGATGCGACAAAGTTACTTGCCACCGATTTGTTCTTTTGCCATGCTTCTGCTTCTGCTTCTACTTGTGCTTGTACTTGTGCGCACAGCTTTTTGCGGTCCCAGTTGGATGAACCGGAAGTTGCGCGCCGAGAGGCAACAAAATGGCGGCGTAAATTTAAAAATAACAAAGTGTAAATCATACGCCTGGGTGAGATTTTTGCCCCAAGCATTGCGGAGCATGTAACAGCAGCAGCAGCAGCAGCAACAGCAGCAGCAGTGTGTGGGAAGTGCCACAAGGCAACGACGCACTCAAGCACGCAGCAGAAGCAGCAGGCAACGCGGGCCCGCAAAACAGATGCTAATTAATGGCAGCAAGGGGAACTGAAGGCGTAAACCTCAATGCGCTCCCCCGAGCAGTATAGCAAGTCTGGCAAGAAGAAGAAAAAGTAGACAGTCGACAGTAGCAGTGAGAAAAAGTGCGAGCGAATGTGCCGTTAATTGCTGGCAAAAGCGTTAAAATTGCGGTTCATTGGCTGCACACAAAACAGATACCAAGCAACTGTAGACTCAGTGAGAAAAAGACAGAGAGAGAGAGTGAGCAGAGGAGCATTAACAATTTTATTGATTAGAAAATAAAAGTGTCTATAAATATTTATGCATGCGAGGTATGATATATAAATATTTGTTGCACTTACCCGAAGCCAGTTGTGGGATAACTTCAAAGTGCGTACAGATTGCGCCAATGCAGCTGGCACCTGACAAAGTCCAGTACCGCTAGCATCTAATTCCTTGAGACTCCATGAGGCAACAAATTCTTGCATAGCAGCCCCAACTTGTGGATTATGTGCTATCGATAGTGTTACCAAATCTGGGATACCCTGTAATGCGCGTATGGCGGTGCCGCTGAGTTCATTATGCGATAAATCTAAATGTTGTAGATTTGGCAATGTCAAAAATGTTTCATAATCGATATCTGTTATCTGATTGTTGCTCAACAGCAACGTTTGTAGATTTAGCAAGTTGTAAAATGCTTGCCGTGATATATTTCCCAGCTGATTATACGCCAAATTCAAATGCTTCAATTGCGGCTGACTTTGTGCAAAGAAATTTGCTGGCAGCTGTGACAAACGATTGCAGGAGAGATCCAATGTAATAAGCGTTGAACTGATGCTGGGTAATTTTGTCAATGTATTATTGCTAGCATCTAATTGTTGCAGTTGCATAAACTTGTTCAATTTCAGGCTGCTTAATTGATTCTCACTGAGATCCAACTGTTTGATCAATTCATATTTTCCTTGATAATTCTGCTCACTGTCATATGTTGTCAGACCTTGTCGTGTCAGATTCAGCAATGTGCTTGACGTTAGGCTTACATCACGTTTATGCAACGCATGCTCATGTGGCATGCGAGCATGTGATGTGTAGCGTAATTCAGAGCGATAGCCAGCGGGTGATGGTGCATTTTCATCGCGTAACATGCGATGTATACTTTGTAAGTTGAGATGTTGCTGCAACGACAGTTGCAACTCTTGCTGCTCGGCGGCAACATCGGTTAGTGACATTGACTTAGTGCCACATAGCAATAGTGCATATAGCATAAGATTCAGCAATAATAGCAACATGGCTGGCAGATCACAGTTACGTGTTGGTTGACAGGCGAAATATAGTTAAAGGTGTCGTTGGCAAAGGCAAAAGCGAAGGCAAAGGCAAAGGCAACGCCAATGACAACTGACTTTAATTTCACTTAAAATTTATGTAGTGTACGTGCAGCTTTTTAACGTGTTTAGCTTGCCTCAATTTTGAATATGGCAAAAAGACTTGGCCATTTATTTGTTCATTCATTCACTCACGTTTCGGTTCTTTTGTTTTTGTTGTTGTTGTTGTTGTTGTTGCAAGCGTCACGTGCGCGCCTCTGGTCGACCATGTGACAACTGTCAACAGTTTGACAGCATTGCCGTGGTTCGCGTTGGCCTCGTTTCCGCTTTGGCGGCCATTTTCACAAGGTGTTAGACGAGTAGACAGAGAGGCGACAAAAAAATGTTGCCTACTTTTCAGCGTCGCCTCGAAAAAAATGCTGAATTTTTAATTAAATATCAACTTGGCCATCAGCTCGTTTATTTTTTTTTTTTATTTTTTTCAATTGTTCTATCTCTCTCTCTGTCTTTGTCTATCTATTTTTTTTTCTTTTAATTTGCCTATTACGTTTTTTTTGCGTTTTGCTTTCTGTCTGTTTTCACGTTGTTTTTTTCTTAGCTTGTTTTGCAGCTAATTGCTGTAAAAAAAAAAACAAAAACGTTGTTCGACTCGACGCGTTAATGTCAATTAAAAAGCGCGCATCGCTTCACCTCTTATTGTTGTAATGTTTTCTGATTGTTAATGTTGCTTGTTTCTTGTTTTGATTGCTGCTTGTGCTTCTGTTTCTCTTGTTGTAGTTCTTGCTGTTCTCTGTTGTCTGTTGTCACATTACAGCGTCAATTGTTCCCTTAGCGCTGCGAATCTGTAATAAAACGTGAAAAAAATTTGTAATTACGCTTTATACTTGTTGTTCTTGTTGTTTTTGTAGTTTTTGCTGCAATGAGCAAAACGCGCAAGCAAAAGTCAGAGAGCAGTAAAAGGTACAAAAAAAAAGGTAAAGTTCTCTATAATTTGCACAGCTTGCGCTTTGTTTTCATTCTCTCTGTTTCCGTTTCTACTTCTTTATCTTCTATAAAATATTCGACTCTTTCTTTTTTATATATATATATATATATATATTTTGTGTGTCGTTCTTTTTAATTTGAGCTTTCAGTTTTACGAGTTGAAAGCGCTTTGGCACTTTGGACTTAAGTGTTATTTTTATGTTGATTGCAGCTAATGAAATTATAATTTCAACACGCTTAACACACAGCCCATAGAATGAGTTGAGGATTTGGCTTAGGTTAAGGGTCAGGTCATAACCGTGTGATGCTTCTCCTGCTGTTCCTGTTTCTGTTGCTGCTAGCCACATGCGGCACCTTGTTATTATTTTTCTCTACATTTGACCACATTGCCACTAAGCCTTGGTTATAAAACGAGCATATGTGAAAGACTATGTGTGTCTCTCTCTGTGTGTGTGTGTGAGTGCGTTTTGTGTCTGTACTTAGCGTGTGTGTGTGTGTGTGTATGTGCGTGTGCGCTATAAATCATTTAACTGGGTCATTTCATTTCCGCTGCAGACAAGTGACAGTAAAACACAACGGAAGGGAGCGCAACAACTGTCAACCGACAGACGACAGACGCAAATTTGATTTACTTCATGTTTGAACGGTGGGTAGCGACTACAACATAATGATGGCCCCCAAAAGTATTGCATGCTGTGCGTATTTTAGGCCTTCCTTTTCTTTTTTTCAAGCATCCAACATTTCCCCGCACTTGAAATTAATTTGTCAATGTCTACTTATAGTCAAAAATAGTCAAATTTCAGGTATATACTCTTCATGGTTGAGTTTGCCGCACAGTGTGACAATCTGTGTCAGATTTTTATACAGAGTTACAATTTCTCAAAAAATGCGATAATTATTTTATAGATTTCTAATATAGTAAAAAAATATTATTGCAAAAATATTTTAGAAACAATTTTAAAATAAATGAAAAATAAAAAAAAATTTTTTTTAAATATAAAAAAAATATTTTTTTTTTCATTTCAAAAAAAAAAAAATTTAAAAGCAAAAAAATTTAAAAATAAAAAAATTTTATTAAAAAAGTAAAAAATTGAAAAATATTTAATATTACAAAAATATTTTAGAAACAATTTTAAAATAAATGGAAAATTAAAAAAAAAATTTTTTTTTTAAATAATAATTTTTTTTATGTTTTAAAAACAAACAAAAAATTTTAAAATTGTTTTTTTTTTAATTTCAAAAAAAAAAAAAAATTAAAAATATAAAATTTTTTTTTTAAATTTATTAAAAAAGAAAGAAAATGAAAAATATTTAATATTAAAAAATATTTAGCAATTTTAAAATAAATGAAAATTTAAAAAAAAAAATTTTTTTTTAAAAATAATATTTTTTTAAGTTTAAAAATAAAAAAAAACTTAAAAAAAAAAATTTTTTAAGTTTTAAAAATAAAAAAAAAAATTTTTTAAATTTTTTTTAATTTCAAAAATAACAAAAAATTTAAAAATAAAAAAATTTTTTTTAAATTTATTAAAAAAGAAAAAAATTTAAATAATTATGAAATATTTTTTGAAAATTTTTTTTAAAAAAAAAAAGTGAGAGCATTAAAAACTTCTTTGCCTTTTTTGTTAAAAGGGACAATTTGAGGTTCTGCCATAAACAAGCACGTGCAAGCAGCGACAAACATACGCACACCCATAACACGCACACACACACACGCAGGCACGCAGGCAGAGAGGCAATGAAATATGCCCGCCCAACATATGAGCACGAGTAAACAAATTTATAGGCATCGCTGGCTGATATTAAATTTATTGACAAATGTTATCAAGAATTTGGCATTTCATTTCACTTGCCGTTCGCTTACATAACAGTAAAATGTATGCTGTAAGTTTTTACTGGTGGCAGATTTGACTGCCTTCTGCTGCTGCCACTGGTACAACCACAGCGACAGTGACAGCTACTAGCCCTGGCCCTGTCCCTTTCCCTTGTTTTGCCACTGACATGCCTCTTCGTCCCCTGCTGACAGACAGAAAGACAGAGAGACAGACAGACAGATAGATGTGGTACACAAGTCAGTTGACATGAAAGTCGATTTAAAAAACCAGCAACAACAACAACAACAAGAATATAAACAGCGACATCTGCCTGTCGTTCTCTGTCCTCCACTGTCACTTTGTCTCTCTGTCTCTGTCTCTGTTTTATTTTTCCCCCTTTTGTGTATTTCAGCTGATTTTTTTTTGGCGCTTCTGAGGGTTGCTGCGTTTGTCAGTTTATTTAATGCCAGCTTGAAAATAATTTGCGAATTGCTGTGCCATATTTTTCTTTGCCTGCCTTCGACCCATTCACCCCGCCTCCCTTCATATTTCAACACATTTTGCTGTATTTTATGATTGAGCATTAGCGCGAGGGTTGCTACAACATATTGAATATTTATAACAATTTTTTTTCTTTCAGTTTTTTTCATTTTATTTTTTCTTTGACTCGAACTGAGTTAATCAAATGCTAAGCTGCTGCTGCTACTGCTGCTGCTACTGCTGCTGCTACTGCTTGTGCTGCTGCTGCTACAATTTACAGTGCATGCTGCAAATAGAATTTCAAAGGCATTTCCGGGCAAGAGCAGCAGCGGCAGCTATAAAGAGCTTGCTATAAAATCCATTGTGCACTGTGCTAAAATTGCATTTTACAAGCAGCTGCCGTACGTCAAAGATTTATTTTATATATATATATATATACATCGTAAGTATATAGAATTTTAGGTAGCGATGAGATCTAACAAAGCCAAAAAGAAAATCCTGACTTTGCTTGCCGATCTGCCATGGCTTTATCAGTGCATAGATAGAGAAAGGCAATAACAACAACAACTAGAAGCAGTAGTAGTAGCAGTAGCAGTAAAATGCAAATGCGATTTCATGATGATGGCACAAGAGCAACGTCGTTGCACGCCCAATGTTGCATTCCATTGAGTGCCAGCAGCTAGTAAATACTTTGCCAAGCTCTCTCTCTCTCTCTCTCTCTCTCTCTCTGCTGAGATACATTTTTTTTTTTTTTTGTGCTTCAGTTGTTCGCTCAATTGCGCAACAAAATACAAAATTGTATCTCTGGCCCCTTTGCTGCATACATTATGCAGCATTTCTAGCATATATATATATATTATATATATCTGTATATATCTTTCTTATGTTTGTATGGTTATTTTTTTGTGTGTAACTCACGTAAAAATGCTGAGACTGTTGGCCTTTTACTCAGTTAGCTTTGCTCTATATGTGGCCGACATGTTTAGCTAAAATGCGCTTGCCTTCACAATTTATATACTCTACATCGGGTATAAAGTGCAGTTAAGGGATATGCTGTGACATTACTATATATTATATACTCAGAAAGTAAATGTTTATATTACTTTATTTTTTTTTTTTGCTATCAATATCAGCATGAATTTATTTCAATTTCAGCTCACTTTAAATTTCTTTTTCAAGCAGACTTCTTTGCAGTGTATAGTGTATTTATTAGTCTACTATGCTTGCAGCTTTTACTTTGCTTACTTGTCATGCATGAGACTTGTGCACTTTCTTTTTTTTTTTTTCTCCCCCCACTGTTGCTCTGCTCCTGGCTGCTGTTTTAATAAACTTCCGCTTTGTGGAAGTTTTATTGAGTCTGCCGCCCGCTGTAGCAGCAGTAGCAGCAGCAGCAGCAGCAAGAGTAAAAGCAGCAGCAGCTTTTGCTGCGTTTGACATGCATTCAATGCGGGCAGCATGAGATTGGGATGCTGCAGCATCTGTGTCAATGTCAACATTGCTGCGACGTGCAAGTTTGTCACTTTGTGCGAGATGTCTCTCTGTATGTGTATCTTTCTCTCTGTCTCTCCTTTTTTCTCTGTGTTTTTCTTTGTGGCACTTAAACTCTGCTAAAGAAATCTTTAAGCAATATGTCCAACACTTTGCGACACGCCTATATCGTTGGCCAAGTGCATAAAACTTTTCAAATTTAAGTTTTATTTTTGTTTTCATTTTTTTTTTGTTTCTTTCGCTCTTTTTGCTGAAAAGCGAATGAAAAAAATCACATGTAAACATGTTTGAGCGCATATTAAATTTTTTTTTTCTGACTGAAATTGCCGAAATTAAGAAAACACAAAGAAACTGAATAACCAAAAATCGATGTAGAAATTCCACAAAAATATTACAAAAAAAGCAAAAAAAAAAAAACTAAAAATCAAGCATAAGAATTTGCTTTCCTTTTTTTTTTGCTTTTGTTG
>JBAMBR010007296.1:0-12307 GCA_037044475.1 Zaprionus obscuricornis
ATTATTATTTATTTTGCCAAGTCTATAAACTCTTTATACTCAGCTGAAAAAAAAATGTCAACATACAAAAATTGAATTGAATATTGAAAATCTGTATTAAATTTGCATTTAATTAATTTATTATTATTCTTTTTTTTATTATATTTGTTTAATTGAGCAGCTACCTTGAATTTCATCAACAAATGTTTGCTGTAAATTTAATTGACACAAATAAATTCGCAGAAAATTTTGGAAATATATTTAAGCTTAAATCTCTCTAAGCTTCAAATAAAATTTTAATTTTGCAAAAATTCGAGCAACATAATAAGCGAAAAATAATTATATTTCAATTAAAATTGAATATATAAATTTATTGCTGTATTTATTTATATGACATTTCAATTATTATTTATATTTTTATACAATTATTTATTTATTATTTATTTTTTTTTGAAATTAAATTGCGCACTTCAGCAGCCTAATAATAGCTTTATCAATCTGTAAATAATCAATAATATCGCACAAATTCTCATACAACATTATGGAAAATCTTCATAATGAAATTTGTCTTCATCTTTATCTTCTTCTTGTTCTTCTATGGCTTTGTTTTTGTATTTTTGTGGCATATAAAAATTATTTAAAAGTTGATGCGACAAAGTTACTTGCCACCGATTTGTTCTTTTGCCATGCTTCTGCTTCTGCTTCTACTTGTGCTTGTACTTGTGCGCACAGCTTTTTGCGGTCCCAGTTGGATGAACCGGAAGTTGCGCGCCGAGAGGCAACAAAATGGCGGCGTAAATTTAAAAATAACAAAGTGTAAATCATACGCCTGGGTGAGATTTTTGCCCCAAGCATTGCGGAGCATGTAACAGCAGCAGCAGCAGCAGCAACAGCAGCAGCAGTGTGTGGGAAGTGCCACAAGGCAACGACGCACTCAAGCACGCAGCAGAAGCAGCAGGCAACGCGGGCCCGCAAAACAGATGCTAATTAATGGCAGCAAGGGGAACTGAAGGCGTAAACCTCAATGCGCTCCCCCGAGCAGTATAGCAAGTCTGGCAAGAAGAAGAAAAAGTAGACAGTCGACAGTAGCAGTGAGAAAAAGTGCGAGCGAATGTGCCGTTAATTGCTGGCAAAAGCGTTAAAATTGCGGTTCATTGGCTGCACACAAAACAGATACCAAGCAACTGTAGACTCAGTGAGAAAAAGACAGAGAGAGAGAGTGAGCAGAGGAGCATTAACAATTTTATTGATTAGAAAATAAAAGTGTCTATAAATATTTATGCATGCGAGGTATGATATATAAATATTTGTTGCACTTACCCGAAGCCAGTTGTGGGATAACTTCAAAGTGCGTACAGATTGCGCCAATGCAGCTGGCACCTGACAAAGTCCAGTACCGCTAGCATCTAATTCCTTGAGACTCCATGAGGCAACAAATTCTTGCATAGCAGCCCCAACTTGTGGATTATGTGCTATCGATAGTGTTACCAAATCTGGGATACCCTGTAATGCGCGTATGGCGGTGCCGCTGAGTTCATTATGCGATAAATCTAAATGTTGTAGATTTGGCAATGTCAAAAATGTTTCATAATCGATATCTGTTATCTGATTGTTGCTCAACAGCAACGTTTGTAGATTTAGCAAGTTGTAAAATGCTTGCCGTGATATATTTCCCAGCTGATTATACGCCAAATTCAAATGCTTCAATTGCGGCTGACTTTGTGCAAAGAAATTTGCTGGCAGCTGTGACAAACGATTGCAGGAGAGATCCAATGTAATAAGCGTTGAACTGATGCTGGGTAATTTTGTCAATGTATTATTGCTAGCATCTAATTGTTGCAGTTGCATAAACTTGTTCAATTTCAGGCTGCTTAATTGATTCTCACTGAGATCCAACTGTTTGATCAATTCATATTTTCCTTGATAATTCTGCTCACTGTCATATGTTGTCAGACCTTGTCGTGTCAGATTCAGCAATGTGCTTGACGTTAGGCTTACATCACGTTTATGCAACGCATGCTCATGTGGCATGCGAGCATGTGATGTGTAGCGTAATTCAGAGCGATAGCCAGCGGGTGATGGTGCATTTTCATCGCGTAACATGCGATGTATACTTTGTAAGTTGAGATGTTGCTGCAACGACAGTTGCAACTCTTGCTGCTCGGCGGCAACATCGGTTAGTGACATTGACTTAGTGCCACATAGCAATAGTGCATATAGCATAAGATTCAGCAATAATAGCAACATGGCTGGCAGATCACAGTTACGTGTTGGTTGACAGGCGAAATATAGTTAAAGGTGTCGTTGGCAAAGGCAAAAGCGAAGGCAAAGGCAAAGGCAACGCCAATGACAACTGACTTTAATTTCACTTAAAATTTATGTAGTGTACGTGCAGCTTTTTAACGTGTTTAGCTTGCCTCAATTTTGAATATGGCAAAAAGACTTGGCCATTTATTTGTTCATTCATTCACTCACGTTTCGGTTCTTTTGTTTTTGTTGTTGTTGTTGTTGTTGTTGCAAGCGTCACGTGCGCGCCTCTGGTCGACCATGTGACAACTGTCAACAGTTTGACAGCATTGCCGTGGTTCGCGTTGGCCTCGTTTCCGCTTTGGCGGCCATTTTCACAAGGTGTTAGACGAGTAGACAGAGAGGCGACAAAAAAATGTTGCCTACTTTTCAGCGTCGCCTCGAAAAAAATGCTGAATTTTTAATTAAATATCAACTTGGCCATCAGCTCGTTTATTTTTTTTTTTTTATTTTTTTCAATTGTTCTATCTCTCTCTCTGTCTTTGTCTATCTATTTTTTTTTCTTTTAATTTGCCTATTACGTTTTTTTTGCGTTTTGCTTTCTGTCTGTTTTCACGTTGTTTTTTTCTTAGCTTGTTTTGCAGCTAATTGCTGTAAAAAAAAAAACAAAAACGTTGTTCGACTCGACGCGTTAATGTCAATTAAAAAGCGCGCATCGCTTCACCTCTTATTGTTGTAATGTTTTCTGATTGTTAATGTTGCTTGTTTCTTGTTTTGATTGCTGCTTGTGCTTCTGTTTCTCTTGTTGTAGTTCTTGCTGTTCTCTGTTGTCTGTTGTCACATTACAGCGTCAATTGTTCCCTTAGCGCTGCGAATCTGTAATAAAACGTGAAAAAAATTTGTAATTACGCTTTATACTTGTTGTTCTTGTTGTTTTTGTAGTTTTTGCTGCAATGAGCAAAACGCGCAAGCAAAAGTCAGAGAGCAGTAAAAGGTACAAAAAAAAAGGTAAAGTTCTCTATAATTTGCACAGCTTGCGCTTTGTTTCATTCTCTCTGTTTCCGTTTCTACTTCTTTATCTTCTATAAAATATTCGACTCTTTCTTTTTTTTTTTTTTATATATATATATATTTTGTGTGTCGTTCTTTTTAATTTGAGCTTTCAGTTTTACGAGTTGAAAGCGCTTTGGCACTTTGGGCTTAAGTGTTATTTTTATGTTGATTGCAGCTAATGAAATTATAATTTCAACACGCTTAACACACAGCCCATAGAATGAGTTGAGGATTTGGCTTAGGTTAAGGGTCAGGTCATAACCGTGTGATGCTTCTCCTGCTGTTCCTGTTTCTGTTGCTGCTAGCCACATGCGGCACCTTGTTATTATTTTTCTCTACATTTGACCACATTGCCACTAAGCCTTGGTTATAAAACGAGCATATGTGAAAGACTATGTGTGTCTCTCTCTGTGTGTGTGTGTGAGTGCGTTTTGTGTCTGTTCTTATGTGTGTGTGTGTGTGTGTATGTGCGTGTGCGCTATAAATCATTTAACTGGGTCATTTCATTTCCGCTGCAGACAAGTGACAGTAAAACACAACGGAAGGGAGCGCAACAACTGTCAACCGACAGACGACAGACGCAAATTTGATTTACTTCATGTTTGAACGGTGGGTAGCGACTACAACATAATGATGGCCCCCAAAAGTATTGCATGCTGTGCGTATTTTAGGCCTTCCTTTTCTTTTTTTCAAGCATCCAACATTTCCCCGCACTTGAAATTAATTTGTCAATGTCTACTTATAGTCAAAAATAGTCAAATTTCAGGTATATACTCTTCATGGTTGAGTTTGCCGCACAGTGTGACAATCTGTGTCAGATTTTTATACAGAGTTACAATTTCTCAAAAATAAATAATGTTTAATATATAAAAAATATTATTACAAAAATATTTTAGAAGTAATTATAAAATAATTAAAATTTTTTTTTTTTTTTTGAAAATACAAAAAAAAATTTTCAAAAAATATAAAAAAAAATTTTCAAGGAATATAAAATTTTTTTTTTTTAATTTCAAAAATAAAAAAAAAAAATTTAAAAGTAAAAAAAAATTGGAAAATAAAAATTTTTTTTTTTTAAATTTATTAAAAAAGATGCAATTTTAAAATGAATGAAAAATTAAAAAAAAAATTTTTTTAAGTTTTAAAAATAAAAAAAATAAAAAAAAAATTTTTTTTTAATTTCAAAAATAAAAAAAAATGTTTTTTTAAATTTCAAAAAAAGAAAATTTAAAAATAAAAAAAAATAATTTTTAAATTTATTAAAAAAAAAAAATTGAAAATAATTATGAAACATTTTTGAAAATTAAAAAAAAAAAAAAAAGTGAGAGCATTAAAAACTTCTTCGCCTTTTTTGTTAAAAGGGACAATTTGAGCTTCTGCCATAAACAAGCACGTGCAAGCAGCGACAAACATACGCACACCCATAGACACACACACACGCAGGCACGCAGGCAGAGAGGCAATGAAATATGCCCGCCCAACATATGAGCACGAGTAAACAAATTTATAGGCATCGCTGGCTGATATTAAATTTATTGACAAATGTTATCAAGAATTTGGCATTTCATTTCACTTGCCGTTCGCTTACATAACAGTAAAATGTATGCTGTAAGTTTTTACTGGTGGCAGATTTGACTGCCTTCTGCTCTTGCCACTGGTACAACCACAGCGACAGTGACAGCTACTGGCCCTGGCCCTGTCCCTTTCCCAAGTTTTGCCACTGACATGCCCCTTCGTCCCCTGCTGACAGACAGAAAGACAGAGAGACAGACAGACAGATAGATGTTGTACACAAGTCAGTTGACATGAAAGTCGATTTAAAAAACCAGCAACAACAACAACAACAAGAATATAAACAGCGACATCTGCCTGTCTTTCTCTGTCCTCCACTGTCACTTTGTCTCTCTGTCTCTGTCTCTGTTTTATTTTTCCCCCTTTTGTGTATTTCAGCTGATTTTTTTGGCGCTTCTGAGGGTTGCTGCGTTTGTCAGTTTATTTAATGCCAGCTTGAAAATAATTTGCGAATTGCTGTGCCATATTTTTCTTTGCCTGCCTTCGACCCATTCCCCCCGCCTCCCTTCATATTTCAACACATTTTGCTGTATTTTATGATTGAGCATTAGCGCGAGGGTTGCTACAACATATTGAATATTTATAACAATTTTTTTTCTTTCAGTTTTTTTCATTTTATTTTTTCTTTGACTCGAACTGAGTTAATCAAATGCTAAGCTGCTGCTGCTACTGCTGCTGCTACTGCTGCTGCTACTGCTTGTGCTGCTGCTGCTACAATTTACAGTGCATGCTGCAAATAGAATTTCAAAGGCATTTCCGGGCAAGAGCAGCAGCGGCAGCTATAAAGAGCTTGCTATAAAATCCATTGTGCACTGTGCTAAAATTGCATTTTACAAGCAGCTGCCGTACGTCAAAGATTTATTTTATATATATATATATATACATCGTAAGTATATAGAATTTTAGGTAGCGATGAGATCTAACAAAGCCAAAAAGAAAATCCTGACTTTGCTTGCCGATCTGCCATGGCTTTATCAGTGCATAGATAGAGAAAGGCAATAACAACAACAACTAGAAGTAGTAGTAGTAGCAGTAGCAGTAAAATGCAAATGCGATTTCATGATGATGGCACAAGAGCAACGTCGTTGCACGCCCAATGTTGCATTCCATTGAGTGCCAGCAGCTAGTAAATACTTTGCCAAGCTCTCTCTCTCTCTCTCTCTCTCTCTCTGCTGAGATACATTTTTTTTTTTTTTTGTGCTTCAGTTGTTCGCTCAATTGCGCAACAAAATACAAAATTGTATCTCTGGCCCCTTTGCTGCATACATTATGCAGCATTTCTAGCATATATATATATATATATATATATTATATATATCTGTATATATCTTTCTTATATGTGTATGGTTATTTTTTTGTGTGTAACTCACGTAAAAATGCTGAGACTGTTGGCCTTTTACTCAGTTAGCTTTGCTCTATATGTGGCCGACATGTTTAGCTAAAATGCGCTTGCCTTCACAATTTATATACTCTACATCGGGTATAAAGTGCAGTTATATGTTATTATATACTCAGCAAAGAATATAAATGTTTATATTACTTTATTTTTTTTTTTTTGTTTAAATTTTATTTTGCTATCAATATCAGCATGAAATTATTTCAATTTCAGCTCACTTTAAATTTCTTTTTCAAGCAGACTTCATTGCAGTGTATAGTGTATTTATTAGTCTACTATGCTTGCAGCTTTTACTTTGCTTACTTGTCATGCATGAGACTTGTGCACTTTCTTTTTTTTTTTTTCTCCCCCCACTGTTGCTCTGCTTCTGGCTGCTGTTTTAATAAACTTCCGCTTTGTGGAAGTTTTATTGAGTCTGCCGCCCGCTGTAGCAGCAGTAGCAGCAGCAGCAAGAGTAAAAGCAGCAGCAGCAGCTTTTGCTGCGTTTGACATGCATTCAATGCGGGCAGCATGAGATTGGGATGCTGCAGCATCTGTGTCAATGTCAACATTGCTGCGACGTGCAAGTTTGTCACTTTGTGCGAGATGTCTCTCTGTATGTGTATCTTTCTCTCTGTCTCCACATTCTCTCTGTCTCTCCTTTTTTCTCTGTGTTTTTCTTTGTGGCACTTAAACTCTGCTAAAGAAATCTTTAAGCAATATGTCCAACACTTTGCGACACGCCTATATCGTTGGCCAAGTGCATAAAACTTTTCAAATTTAAGTTTTATTTTTGTTTTCATTTTTTTTTTGTTTCTTTCGCTCTTTTTGCTGAAAAGCGAATGAAAAAAATCACATGTAAACATGTTTGAGCGCATATTAAATTTTTTTTTTCTGACTGAAATTGCCGAAATTAAGAAAACACAAAGAAACTGAATAACCAAAAATCGATGTAGAAATTCCACAAAAATATTACAAAAAAAGCAAAAAAAAAAAACTAAAAATCAAGCATAAGAATTTGCTTTCCTTTTTTTTTTTTTTTGTTGTGTGTAGAGGGGAAAGTGAAGAAAACGTTGTGCTTATGACTTATGCTTATATCTTGATGCCATGTTGTTGTCTTTATTAATGCCCTGCGGCTATGGCGGCTCTTGGATTGTGCTTCCCCCCCCCCCCTATCTCTATGTCATGGCTGTGCCAGTCCTTGTTGCTACTGTCCCTGGTCGACCAAAAACACATAAGTAAAATTCGTAATAAACTTGTTCTTCTTCTTTATTGTTGTCTCTTTGTATATTTCTGTGTGTGTGTGTGTCTGTGTGTGTGTTTTGTTTGTGTCTTTTATTGTTTTATTTATGTGTAGAATTTCATGTTGTATGATTTTTTTTTCTGCTCTCTCTCTCTTTATCTCTCTCGCTTTCTCTGTCTCTCTCTCTCTCTCTCTCTCTCTCTCTCTCGCTCTTTCTCTGTCTCTCATTTCTTTCGCTATCTCAGTTTCTTTACTTTTATTTGTTAAATTGTGTAGTGAAAAATCGCTCAAGGCCTGTAGAAAAGCAACCAGAGAGACGCCTATATATGTATGTATATGTGTGTGTGTGTTTGTGTATGTTGTGTTGTGTGTGTTTTTGTTATTTTTGGTTTTCTGCTTGGTTTCGTCTTTTGGCTTTATTTTGGTAGCCCAATTTCGGTTCGGCTCGCAGCGTTCTTTATTTTTGTTACTGCCCGCCCGATGGGGGGGATAGGGAAAGGGATGGGTATAGGGATGTGGAATGAGGAGCAAGGAGTAAAGAGTGGAGGGTGGCAGCTAAAGGCAGGCCTTGAGCTTAGACAAAAGATATTTTAATAAAAATGTTGACGGTCTTACTATTGCTATCGCATTCGCACAGCGAACTCAATGTATTGCCATCTCTTTTATGCAAGCATCATTTTTATTGTCTTACTTTCAGTTTTAACCCCTTGACGCCGATGTGGTTTAGTTTTACGTAAAGCTTTTTATGAAATTGAAAAAGTTTTTCAATAAATGCGCATAAATTGTTGGCCAAGCACTTGGTCTATATGCATTAGGCCATATTAATTTCATCACAGCCTATTTCTATATTATATATATATATATGTGTGTGTGTGTATAGGAAGGAGTCGGGGTAAGGGAAGCATTACTAATTTTGAGCTGAAATTACAGAGCTGCCTACTTGACTTTAGCACAATTCAGTTCGAGGTCGATGCTGTGCATATTTCCTGCCATTACTCTCTCTCTTCCACTCTCTCTCTCTCTCATTCAGTCTCTCTCGCACTTTCAGTTTATGTTTTTGGACGCTCTCGTTCAGCTGGCCAGGCCTATGGCAAATTACATTTTGGTTAATGATTTTGACAGCTTGACCACTCAGCAACTGGTAGTAGTAAGAGAGAAGAGGATAGAGAATAGGGGAGTGATGAGTGGTGAGAAGAAGAGAAAATAGGCGGATGAAGTGAACATGTTTTGCTGGCTGTTATGAGCACTCATATTTTCTTGTCCCAGCACATAAAGTGGCACAATGATTTTCTAATAATTTGCCAAATTGCCTTTGCCTGACCATTAAATCTGAGATACGTGTCTTCTTGACATATGAGCGACGATGCTCTTGCGGTATGCTGGGCAAGCTGATAGCCAAGATTATGTGCACAAGATACAAGAACAACATCAGCGCACAGGCACACGCACATCCCACACACACACACATACACATACAGTGGCAGTTACAAATAATGTGCTTGAAATTGTCAGCTTCAGATGGACTAGTAAGTTTATACATATATATATATCTATATATATATCTATACCTACATATATATATATCTATAGTAGATAGAAGAGCATGAACGCAACTTGAAACCAACGGCAAGCGAGGCCCACAAGGACATAACCGAATTCGGTTTTCCAAGCAGTTAAAGCTGTCAGTTAAAGTTGCTCAGACCTTTTGCCACTGTCGTCATACAAATCTTTGAAATATTTCTTTTTTTTGGTCAGAGCAAATAAAAAATCTGAAACTAGTGTAAAATCAATAATTCGTTTGCGCTGCGTTGCGTTACGTATTTGAAGTGGTTTCTCATTGCAAACGCTTTTATTTTTCATCTTATTCTGCTTCTACTTCTTTCTACGCCCCGAAAAAATATTGTGCTAAAAAAAAATACCTTAAAAAACACACACACACAAAAACTAAAAGTGCTCTCAACGTCTCTCTGCGTTGTGGGTGTGTAGGTGTGTATGAGAATGATACTGTGTGTGTGTGTGTGTGTGCAAGTGTGCGGCATTGACTTGGCTGCTCGGTTGCTTTGGGGCATTGTTCTCTGTTTACGTGCCTTGCAACAGAAAACAATCAAAAACGTTTAAACAAAACAGGCAACAACAAGACTGCCTGCCTGCTGACCATTTTATAGCTATACCCTGTTAAAAAAAATATGTGTAAGGGGAGTATGCGTTGCGCTAAATAAATGTAAATATGCATTTAAAAATATTAAAAAAAAAAATTGAACAATAATTATAAATTATGGAAATATTTATTTATTTTTATAAATATTAAAAATTGAATAAGTAAAAAAAAATTAAATTATTTTAAAAAATATTAAAAGACCTTTAAAAAAATGCAAATAAAATATTCTTTCATAAAATAAATATATTAAAAATATATAAAAAATATATAAAATATATAAATAAATAAAAAATAAAATTAACATAAATAAATAAATAAAATTAAAAAAAAAAATATATTAAAAAATATTAAAATGCATTGAAAATAAAATATAATAAAGATGAAAATTATAATTACTAAAATAAATATATAAAAAAATTAATATATAAATAAATAAGATAAGAAAGAAAAATATTTATAAAAATTTTTTAAATGCATTTAAAATAAAAAAAAAAATACTTACATAAAAAAAAATAATAAAAATAAATTAGGATATAAAAAAATATAAAAATTATTTAAAAATTTTTAATATATAAATAAATAAAGAATAACTATATATAAATAGAGTAAAAATATTTACAAAAAAGGATAAATCTTTTTTTTAAATATTTTTACTCTATTTATATATAGTTATTCTTTATTTATTTATATATTAAAAATTTTTAAATAATTTTTATATTTTTTTATATCCTAATTTATTTTTATTATTTTTTTTTATGTAAGTATTTTTTTTTTTATTTTAAATGCATTTAAAAAATTTTTATAAATATTTTTCTTTCTTATCTTATTTATTTATATATTAATTTTTTTATATATTTATTTTAGTAATTATAATTTTCATCTTTATTATATTTTATTTTCAATGCATTTTAATATTTTTTAATATATTTTTTTTTTTAATTTTATTTATTTATTTATGTTAATTTTATTTTTTATTTATTTATATATTTTATATATCTTTATATATTTTTAATATATTTATTTTATGAAAGAATATTTTATTTGCATTTTTTTAAAGGTCTTTTAATATTTTTTAAAATAATTTAATTTTTTTTTACTTATTCAATTTTTAATATTTATAAAAATAAATAAATATTTCCATAATTTATAATTATTGTTCAATTTTTTTTTTTAATATTTTTAAATGCATATTTACATTTATTTAGCGCAACGCATACTCCCCTTACACATATTTTTTTTAACAGGGTATAGCTATAAAATGGTCAGCAGGCAGGCAGTCTTGTTGTTGCCTGTTTTGTTTAAACGTTTTTGATTGTTTTCTGTTGCAGTCCTTGTGGGCCTCGCTTGCTGTTGGTTTCAAGTTGCGTTCATGCTCTTCTATCTACTATAGATATATATATATGTATTATAGATATATATATATAGATATATATATATGATAAACTTATCCCCATATTGAAGCTGACAATTTCAAGCACATTATTTGTAACTGCCACTGTATGTGTATGTGTGTGTGTGTGGGATGTGCGTGTGTCTGTGCGTTGATGTTGTTCTTGTATCTTGTGCACATAATCTTGGCTATCAGCTTGCCCAGCATACCGCAAGAGCATCGTCGCTCATATGTCAAGAAGACACGTATCTCAGATTTAATGGTCAGGCAAAGGCAATTTGGCAAATTATTAGAAAATCATTGTGCCACTTTATGTGCTGGGACAAGAAAATATGAGTGCTCATAACAGCCAGCAAAACATGCTCACTTCATCCGCCTATTTTCTCTTCTTCTCACCACTCATCACTCCCCTATTCTCTATCCTCTTCTCTCTTACTACTACCAGTTGCTGAGTGGTCAAGCTGTCAAAATCATTAACCAAAATGTAATTTGCCATAGGCCTGGCCAGCTGAACGAGAGCGTCCAAAAACATAAACTGAAAGTGCGAGAGAGACTGAATGAGAGTGAGTGAGAGTGGAAGAGAGAGAGTAATGGCAGGAAATATGCACAGCATCGACCTCGAACTGAATTGTGCTAAAGTCAAGTAGGCAGCTCTGTAATTTCAGCTCAAAATTAGTAATGCTTCCCTTACCCCGACTCCTTCCTATACACACACACACATATATATATATATAATATAGAAATAGGCTGTGATGAAATTAATATGGCCTAATGCATATAGACCAAGTGCTTGGCCAACAATTTATGCGCATTTATTGAAAAACTTTTTCAATTTCATAAAAAGCTTTACGTAAAACTAAACCACATCGGCGTCAAGGGGTTAAAACTGAAAGTAAGACAATAAAAATGATGCTTGCATAAAAGAGATGGCAATACATTGAGTTCGCTGTGCGAATGCGATAGCAATAGTAAGACCGTCAACATTTTTATTAAAATATCTTTTGTCTAAGCTCAAGGCCTGCCTTTAGCTGCCACCCTCCACTCTTTACTCCTTGCTCCTCATTCCACATCCCTATACCCATCCCTTTCCCTATCCCCCCCATCGGGCGGGCAGTAACAAAAATAAAGAACGCTGCGAGCCGAACCGAAATTGGGCTACCAAAATAAAGCCAAAAGACGAAACCAAGCAGAAAACCAAAAATAACAAAAACACACACAACACAACATACACAAACACACACACATATACATACATATATAAGCATCTGCTGGTTGCTTTTCTACAGGCCTTGA
>JBAMBR010007297.1:0-70000 GCA_037044475.1 Zaprionus obscuricornis
TTAAATTTTTATTTTTTAATTAATTTACTTTTGTTATATTAGTTATTTTTATTTTTGTAATTTATTTATGCTTATAATTTTTGGCAGAAATCTGCTTGAAGAGCATTATAAAAATATATGTATAAAAAAGAAATTATTATTTATTTTGCTAAGTCTATAAACTCTTTATACTCAGCTGAAAAAAAATTTCAACATACAAAAATTGAATTGAATATTGAAAATCTGTATTAAATTTGCATTTAATTAATTTATTATTATTATTTTTTATTATATTTGTTTAATTGAGCAGCTACCTTGAATTTCATCAACAAATGTTTGCTGTAAATTTAATTGACAAAAATAAATTCGCAGAAAATTTTGGAAATATTTTTAAGCTTAAATCTCTTTAAGCTTCAAATAAAATTTTAATTTTGCAAAAATTCGAGCTACATAATAAGCGAAAAATAATTATATTTCAATTAAAATTGAATATATAAATTTATTGCTGTATTTATTTATATGACATTTCAATTATTATTTATATTTTTATATAATTATTTATTTATTATTTATTTTTTTGGAAAATAAATTGTGCACTTCAGCAGCCTAATAATAGCTTTATCAATCTGTAAATAATCAATAATATCGCACAAATTCTCATACAACATTATGGAAAATCTTCATAATGAAATTTGTCTTCATCTTTATCTTCTTCTTGTTTTTCTATGGCTTTGTTTTTGTATTTTTGTGGCATATAAAAATTATTTAAAAGTTGATGCGACAAAGTTACTTGCCACCGATTTATTCTTTTGCCATGCTTCTGCTTCTGCTTCTACTTGTACTTGTACTTGTGCGCACAGCTTTTTGCGGTCCCAGTTGGATGAACCGGAAGTTGCGCGCCGAGAGGCAACAAAATGGCGGCGTAAATTTAAAAATAACAAAGTGTAAATCATACGCCTGGGTGAGATTTTTGCCCCAAGCATTGCGGAGCATGTAACAGCAGCAGCAGCAGCAGCAATAGCAGCAGCAGTGTGTGGGAAGTGCCACAAGGCAACGACGCACTCAAGCACGCAGCAGAAGCAGCAGGCAACGCGGGCCCGCAAAACAGATGCTAATTAATGGCAGCAAGGGGAACTGGAGGCGTAAACCTCAATGCGCTCCCTCCAGTCTGGCAAGAAGAAGAAGAAAAAGTAGACAGTCGACAGTAGCAGTGAGAAAAAGTGCGAGCGAATGTGCCGTTAATTGCTGGCAAAAGCGTTAAAATTGCGGTTCATTGGCTGCACACAAAACAGATACCAAGCGACTGTAGACTCAGTGAGAAAGAGAGAGAGAGAGAGAGAGTGAGCAGAGGAGCATTAACAATTTTATTGATTAGAAAATAAAAGTGTCTATAAATATTTATGCATGCGAGGTATGATATATAAATATATTTGTTGCACTTACCCGTAGCCAGTTGTGGGATAACTTCAAAGTGCGTACAGATTGCGCCAATGCAGCTGGCACCTGACAAAGTCCAGTACCGCTAGCATCTAATTCCTTGAGACTCCATGAGGCAACAAATTCTTGCATAGCAGCCCCAACTTGTGGATTATGTGCTATCGATAGCGTTACCAAATCTGGGATACCCTGTAATGCGCGTATGGCGGTGCCGCTGAGTTCATTATGCGATAAATCTAAATGTTGTAGATTTGGCAATGTCAAAAATGTTTCATAATCGATATCTGTTATCTGATTGTTGCTCAACAGTAACGTTTGTAGATTTAGCAAGTTGTAAAATGCTTGCCGTGATATATTTCCCAGCTGATTATGCGCCAAATTCAAATGTTTCAATTGCGGCTGACTTTGTGCAAAGAAATTTGCTGGCAGCTGTGACAAACGATTGCAGGAAAGATCCAATGTAATAAGCGTTGAACTGATGCTGGGTAATGTTGTCAATGTATTGTTGCTAGCATCTAATTGTTGCAGTTGCATAAACTTGTTCAATTTCAGGCTGCTTAATTGATTCTCACTGAGAACCAACTGTTTGATCAATTCATATTTTCCTTGATAATTCTGCTCACTGTCATATGTTGTCAGACCTTGTCGTGTCAGATTCAGCAATGTGGTTGACGTTAGGCTTACATCACGTTTATGCAACGCATGCTCATGTGGCATGCGAGCATGTGATGTGTAGCGTAATTCAGAGCGATAGCCAGCGGGTGATGGTGCATTTTCATCGCGTAACATGCGATGTATACTTTGTAAGTTGAGATGTTGCTGCAACGACAGTTGCAACTCTTGCTGCTCGGCGGCAACATCGGTTAATGACATTGACTTAGTGCCACATAGCAATAGTGCATATAGCATAAGATTCAGCAATAATAGCAACATGGCTGGCAGATCACAGTTACGTGTTGGTTGACAGGCGAAATATAGTTAAAGGTGTCGTTGGCAAAGGCAAAGGCAATGGCAATGGCAAAAGCGAAGGCAACGCCAATGACAACTGACTTTAATTTCACTTATAATTTATGTAGTGTACGTGCAGCTTTTTAACGTGTTTAGCTTGTCTCAATTTTGAATATGGCAAAAAGACTTGGCCATTTATTTGTTCATTCATTCACTCACGTTTCGGTTCTTTTGTTTTTGTTGTTGTTGTTGTTGCAAGCGTCACGTGCGCGCCTCTGGTCGACCATGTGACAACTGTCAACAGTTTGACAGCATTGCCGTGGTTCGCGTTGGCCTCGTTTCCGCTTTGGCGGCCATTTTCACAAGGTGTTAGACGAGTAGACAGAGAGGCGACAAAAAATGTTGCCTACTTTTCAGCGTCGCCTCGAAAAAAATGCTGAATTTTTAATTAAATATCAACTTGGCCATCAGCTCGTTTATTTTTTTTTTTTTATTTTTTTCAATTGTTCTCTCTCACTCTCTATCTCTCTCTGTCTTTGTCTATCTATTTTTTTTCTTTTAATTTGCCTATTACGTTTTTTTTGCAGTTTGCTTTTTGTCTGTTTTCACGTTGTTTTTTTCTTAGCTTGTTTTGCAGCTAATTGCTGTAAAAAAAAAAACAAAAACGTTGTTCGACTCGACGCGTTAATGTCAATTAAAAAGCGCGCATCGCTTCACCTCTTATTGTTGTAATGTTTTCTGATTGTTAATGTTGCTTGTTTCTTGTTTTGATTGCTGCTTCTGCTTCTGTTTCTCTTGTTGTAGTTCTTGCTGTACTCTGTTGTCTGTTGTCACATTACAGCGTCAATTGTTCCCTTGGCGCTGCGAATCTGTAATAAAACGTGAAAAAAAATTGTAATTACGCTTTATACTTGTTGTTCTTGTTGTTTTTGTAGTTTTTGCTGCAATGAGCAAAACGCGCAAGCAAAAGTCAGAGCGCAGTAAAAGGTAAAAAAAAAGGTAAAGTTCTCTATAATTTGCACAGCTTGCGCTTTGTTTCATTCTCTCTGTTTCCGTTTCTACTTCTTTATCTTCTATAAAATATTCGACTCTTTCTTTTTTATATATATATATATATATATATTTTGTGTGTCGTTCTTTTTAATTTGAGCTTTCAGTTTTACGAGTTGAAAGCGCTTTGGCACTTTGGACTTAAGTGTTATTTTTATGTTGATTGCAGCTAATGAAATTATAATTTCAACACGCTTAACACACAGCCCATAGAATGAGTTGAGGATTTGGCTTAGGTTAAGGGTCAGGTCATAACCGTGTGATGCTTCTCCTGCTGTTGCTGCTAGCCACATGCGGCACCTTGTTATTATTTTTCTCTACATTTGACCACATTGCCACTAAGCCTTGGTTATAAAACGAGCATATGTGAAAGACTATGTGTGTGTGTTTGTGAGTGCGTTTTGTGTCTGTACTTCTGTGTGTGTGTGTGTGTATGTGCGTGTGCGCTATAAATCATTTAACTGGGTCATTTCATTTCCGCTGCAGACAAGTGACAGTAAAGCACAACGGAAGGGAGCGCAACAACTGTCAACCGACAGACGACAGACACAAATTTGATTTACTTCATGTTTGAACGGTGGGTAGCGACTACAACATAATGATGGCCCCCAAAAGTATTGCATGCTGTGCGTATTTTAGGCCTTTCTTTTTTTTTTCAAGCATCCAACATTTCCCCGCACTTGAAATTAATTTGTCAATGTCTACTTATAGTCAAAAATAGTCAAATTTCAGGTATATACTCTTCATGGTTGAGTTTGCGGCACAGTGTGACAATCTGTGTCAGATTTTTATACAGAGTTACAATTTTTCAAAAAATGCGATAATTATTTTATAGATTTCTAATAAGTAAAAAAATAATATTGCAAAAATAATTTAGAAACAATTTTAAAATAAATGAAAAATAAAAAAAAATTTTTTTTAAATATAAAAAAAATATTTTTTTTTTCATTTCAAAAAAAAAAAAATTTAAAAGCAAAAAAATTTAAAAATAAAAAAATTTTATTAAAAAAGTAAAAAATTGAAAAATATTTAATATTACAAAAATATTTTAGAAACAATTTTAAAATAAATGGAAAATTAAAAAAAAAATTTTTTTTTTAAATAATAATTTTTTTTATGTTTTAAAAACAAACAAAAAATTTTAAAATTGTTTTTTTTTTAATTTCAAAAAAAAAAAAAAATTAAAAATATAAAATTTTTTTTTTAAATTTATTAAAAAAGAAAGAAAATGAAAAATATTTAATATTAAAAAATATTTAGCAATTTTAAAATAAATGAAAATTTAAAAAAAAAAATTTTTTTTTAAAAATAATATTTTTTTAAGTTTAAAAATAAAAAAAAACTTAAAAAAAAAAATTTTTTAAGTTTTAAAAATAAAAAAAAAAATTTTTTAAATTTTTTTTAATTTCAAAAATAACAAAAAATTTAAAAATAAAAAAATTTTTTTTAAATTTATTAAAAAAGAAAAAAATTTAAATAATTATGAAATATTTTTTGAAAATTTTTTTTAAAAAAAAAAAGTGAGAGCATTAAAAACTTCTTTGCCTTTTTTGTTAAAAGGGACAATTTGAGGTTCTGCCATAAACAAGCACGTGCAAGCAGCGACAAACATACGCACACCCATAACACACACACACACACACACGCAGGCACGCAGGCAGAGAGGCAATGAAATATGCCCGCCCAACATATGAGCACGAGTAAACAAATTTATAGGCATCGCTGGCTGATATTAAATTTATTGACAAATGTTATCAAGAATTTGGCATTTCATTTCACTTGCCGTTCGCTTACATAACAGTAAAATGTATGCTGTAAGTTTTTACTGGTGGCAGATTTGACTGCCTTCTGCTGCTGCCACTGGTACAACCACAGCGACAGTGACAGCTACTAGCCCTGGCCCTGTCCCTTTCCCTTGTTTTGCCACTGACATGCCTCTTCGTCCCCTGCTGACAGACAGAAAGACAGAGAGACAGACAGACAGATAGATGTGGTACACAAGTCAGTTGACATGAAAGTCGATTTAAAAAACCAGCAACAACAACAACAACAAAAATATAAACAGCGACATCTGTCTGTCGTTCTGTCCTCCACTGTCACTTTGTCTCTCTGTCTCTGTCTCTGTTTTATTTTTCCCCCTTTTGTGTATTTCAGCTGATTTTTTTTTGGCGCTTCTGAGGGTTGCTGCGTTTGTCAGTTTATTTAATGCCAGCTTGAAAATAATTTGCGAATTGCTGTGCCATATTTTTCTTTGCCTGCCTTCGACCCATTCACCCCGCCTCCCTTCATATTTCAACACATTTTGCTGTATTTTATGATTGAGCATTAGCGCGAGGGTTGCTACAACATATTGAATATTTATAACAATTTTTTTTCTTTCAGTTTTTTTCATTTTATTTTTTCTTTGACTCGAACTGAGTTAATCAAATGCTAAGCTGCTGCTGCTACTGCTGCTGCTACTGCTTGTGCTGCTGCTGCTACAATTTACAGTGCATGCTGCAAATAGAATTTCAAAGGCATTTCCGGGCAAGAGCAGCAGCGGCAGCTATAAAGAGCTTGCTATAAAATCCATTGTGCACTGTGCTAAAATTGCATTTTACAAGCAGCTGCCGTACGTCAAAGATTTATTTTATATATATATACATCGAAAGTATATAGAATTTTAGGTAGCGATGAGATCTAACAAAGCCAAAAAGAAAATCCTGACTTTGCTTGCCGATCTGCCATGGCTTTATCAGTGCATAGATAGAGAAAGGCAATAACAACAACAACAACAAGTAGTAGTAGTAGCAGTAAAATGCAAATGCGATTTCATGATGATGGCACAAGAGCAACGTCGTTGCACGCCCAATGTTGCATTCCATTGAGTGCCAGCAGCTAGTAAATACTTTGCCAAGCTCTCTCTCTCTCTCTCTCTCTCTCTCTCTGCTGAGATACATTTTTTTTTTTTTTGTGCTTCAGTTGTTCGCTCAATTGCGCAACAAAATACAAAATTGTATCTCTGGCCCCTTTGCTGCATACATTATGCAGCATTTCTAGCATATATATATATATTATATATATCTGTATATATCTTTCTTATGTTTGTATGGTTATTTTTTTGTGTGTAACTCACGTAAAAATGCTGAGACTGTTGGCCTTTTACTCAGTTAGCTTTGCTCTATATGTGGCCGACATGTTTAGCTAAAATGCGCTTGCCTTCACAATTTATATACTCTACATTGAGTATAAAGTGCAGTTAAGGGATATGCTGTGACATTACTATATATTATATACTCAGAAAGTAAATGTTTATATTACTTTATTTTTTTTTTTTGCTATCAATATCAGCATGAATTTATTTCAATTTCAGCTCACTTTAAATTTCTTTTTCAAGCAGACTTCTTTGCAGTGTATAGTGTATTTATTAGTCTACTATGCTTGCAGCTTTTACTTTGCTTACTTGTCATGCATGAGACTTGTGCACTTTCTTTTTTTTTTTTTCTCCCCCCACTGTTGCTTTGCTCCTGGCTGCTGTTTTAATAAACTTCCGCTTTGTGGAAGTTTTATTGAGTCTGCCGCCCGCTGTAGCAGCAGTAGCAGCAGCAGCAGCAGCAAGAGTAAAAGCAGCAGCAGCTTTTGCTGCGTTTGACATGCATTCAATGCGGGCAGCATGAGATTGGGATGCTGCAGCATCTGTGTCAATGTCAACATTGCTGCGACGTGCAAGTTTGTCACTTTGTGCGAGATGTCTCTCTGTATGTGTATCTTTCTCTCTGTCTCTACCTTCTGTTTCTCTGTGTTTTTCTTTGTGGCACTTAAACTCTGCTAAAGAAATCTTTAAGCAATATGTCCAACACTTTGCGACACGCCTATATCGTTGGCCAAGTGCATAAAACTTTTCAAATTTAAGTTTTATTTTTGTTTTCATTTTTTTTTTTCGCTCTTTTTGTTGAAAAGCGAATGAAAAAAATCACATGTAAACATGTTTGATCGCATATTAAATTTTTTTTTTCTGACTGAAATTGCCGAAATTAAGAAAACACAAAGAAACTGAATAACTAAAAATCGATGTAGAAATTCCACAAAAATATTACAAAAAAAGCAAAAAAAAAAAACTAAAAATCAAGCATAAGAATTTGCTTTCCTTTTTTTTTTTTTTTGTTGTGTGTAGAGGGGAAAGTGAAGAAAACGTTGTGCTTATGACTTATGCTTATATCTTGATGCCATGTTGTTGTCTTTATTAATGCCCTGCGGCTATGGCGGCTCTTGGATTCTGCTTCCCCCCCTCCCCATCTCTATGTCATGGCTGTGCCAGTCCTTGTTGCGACTGTCCCTGGTCGACCAAAAACACATAAGTAAAATTCGTAATAAACTTGTTCTTCTCTCTCTTCATTGTTCGTCTCTTGTACACATATACGTGTGTGTGTGTGTGTGTGTGTGTGTGTGTGTGTGTGTGTTCGTGTTTGTGTTCTTTTATTGTTTTATTTATGTGTAGAATTTCATGTTGTATGATTTTTTTTTTCTGCTTGCTCTCTATCTCTATCTCTCTCTCTCGCTCTTTCTCTGTCTCTCATTTCTTTCGCTATCTCAGTTTCTTTACTTTTATTTGTTAAATTGTGTAGTGAAAAATCGCTCAAGGCCTGTAGAAAAGCAACCAGAGAGACGCCTATATATGTTTGTATGTGTGTGTGTGTTTGTCTGTGTGTGTGTGTGTGTATGTTGTGTTGTGTGTGTTTTTGTTATTTTTGGTTTTCTGCTTGGTTTCGTCTTTTGGCTTTATTTTGGTAGCCCAATTTCGGTTCGGCTCGCAGCGTTCTTTATTTTTGTTACTGCCCGCCCGATGGGGGGATAGAGAAAGGGATGGGTATAGGGATGTGGAATGAGGAGCAAGGAGTAAAGAGTGGAGGGTGGCAGCTAAAGGCAGGCCTTGAGCTTAGACAAAAGATATTTTAATAAAAATGTTGACGGTCTTACTATTGCTATCGCATTCGCACAGCGAACTCAATGTATTGCCATCTCTTTTATGCAAGCATCATTTTTATTGTCTTACTTTCAGTTTTAACCCCTTGACGCCGATGTGGTTTAGTTTTACGTAAAGCTTTTTATGAAATTGAAAAAGTTTTTCAATAAATGCGCATAAATTGTTGGCCAAGCACTTGGTCTATATGCATTAGGCCATATTAATTTCATCACAGCCTATTTCTATATTATATATATATATATATGTGTGTGTGTATAGGAAGGAGTCGGGGTAAGGGAAGCATTACTAATTTTGAGCTGAAATTACAGAGCTGCCTACTTGACTTTAGCACAATTCAGTTCGAGGTCGATGCTGTGCATATTTCCTGCCATTACTCTCTCTCTCTCTTTCACTCACTCTCATTCAGTCTCTCTCGCACTTTCAGTTTATGTTTTTGGACGCTCTCGTTCAGCTGGCCAGGCCTATGGCAAATTACATTTTGGTTAATGATTTTGACAGCTTGACCACTCAGCAACTGGTAGTAGTAAGAGAGAAGAGGATAGAGAATAGGGGAGTGATGAGTGGTGAGAAGAAGAGAAAATAGGCGGATGAAGTGAACATGTTTTGCTGGCTGTTATGAGCACTCATATTTTCTTGTCCCAGCACATAAAGTGGCACAATGATTTTCTAATAATTTGCCAAATTGCCTTTGCCTGACCATTAAATCTGAGATACGTGTCTTCTTGACATATGAGCGACGATGCTCTTGCGGTATGCTGGGCAAGCTGATAGCCAAGATTATGTGCACAAGATACAAGAACAACGCCAAGGCACACGCACATCCCACACACACATACAGTGGCAGTTACAAATAATGTGCTTGAAATTGTCAGCTTCAGATGGACTAGTAAGTTTATACATATATATATATATATATATATATCTATACCTATATATATATATCTATAGTAGATAGAAGAGCATGAACGCAACTTGAAACCAATGGCAAGCGAGGCCCACAAGGACATAACCGAATTCGGTTTCCCAAACAGTTAAAGCTGTCAGTTAAAGTTGCTCAGACCTTTTGCCACTGTCGTCATACAAATCTTTGAAATATTTTTTTTTTTGGCCAGAGCAAATAAAAAAATCTGAAACTAGTGTAAAATCAATAATTCGTTTGCGTTGCGTTGCGTTACGTATTTGAAGTGGTTTCTCATTGCAAACGCTTTTATTTTTCATCTTATTCTGCTTCTACTTCTTTCTACGCCCCAAAAAAATATTGTGCTAAAAAAAATACCTTAAAAAACACACACACAAAAACTAAAAGTGCTCTCAACGTCTCTCTGCATTTGTGTGTGTAGGTGTGTATGAGAATGATACTGTCTGTGTGTGTGCAAGTGTGCGGCATTGACTTGGCTGCTCGGTTGCTTTGGGGCATTGTTCTCTGTTTACGTGCCTTGCAACAGAAAACAATCAAAAACGTTTAAACAAAACAGGCAACAACAAGGTTGCCTTCCTGCTGACCATTTTATAGCTATACCCTGTTAAAAAAATATGTGTAAGGGGAGTATGCGTTGCGCTAAATAATTGCTAAAAATCTTAATATAAATTAATATAATTAGTATAAATTAGAGTTATAATTAAAAAAAAAAAAACAACAATTACAAATTATGAAAATATTATTTTTTTTTTAAATATTAAAAATTGAATTTTGAATTGAATTGAAAATTTAAAAAAATATAAAAATTTAAAAAAAATTAAATAATTTTAAAAAATACTAAAAGACCTTTAAAAAAAATTCAAATAAAATATTCATTTATAAAATAAATATATTAAAAATATATATAAAAAATTAATATGTAAATAAATAAAAAATAAAAATAACATAAATAAATAAATAAAATTAAAAAAAAAAATATATTAAAAAATATTAAAATGCATTGAAAATAAAATATAATAAAGATGAAAATTATAATTACTAAAATAAATATATAAAAAAATTAATATATAAATAAATAAGATAAGAAAGAAAAATATTTATAAAAATTTTTTAAATGCATTTAAAATAAAAAAAAAAATACTTACATAAAAAAAAATAATAAAAATAAATTAGGATATAAAAAAATATAAAAATTATTTAAAAATTTTTAATATATAAATAAATAAAGAATAACTATATATAAATAGAGTAAAAATATTTATAAAAAAAAATAAATCCATTTTTATGTTAAATATTTTCTGTTAAATCAATTAATCTCGACTTGCTGTTGCGTTGCGACTCTACCCAACTTTCATCTGAATATATACATACATATATTTCATGTTGTCATTGCTTAGCAGCCCCTTTGAAATTCGTCCCAAATTCAATGCTCAGTTTTCTCTATGCACCATTCCACAATATTTTATGTACTCAATGCTCTGTTGGTTTGTTATTTTGATTGTGGTTGTCAACGGCGTTGCGCTTTGTTTTGCTTTTTCAGCTGCTTTTGTTTCAATGTTTTTGTTGCTTTACATATTTTTGTAACTGTAACTTTAGATATTTTGTGTCCTATTTTTGGTTTTCATAGCTGACTTCGTTTATGCCCCCATAGACATTGAGTTGAAGTTGCCATTGACAGTTTTGCTAACAAGTTTTACCATCTATCGATATGATGAACAACTGTGGCCCCAAGATGATAACCAAGCTGACAATTAGCGCATCTGCTTCAACTTTCAAGTGTTATTTTATCAGCAAAAGTAAAAAGAGAACAAACATTAAACACGAATAAATGAGAGAGAGAGAGAGAGAGTATGAGGAGTAGGCACTTGTCAGTAATACGCGCCATTAACATTAACGCACATTACGCTCAATTTTTCAAGTAGGAAATTATTGCAGGGAAACAGCAACAACAAGAAAAGCAACAACAGAGAGTTGGAAGACCGCTGGTTGATGGGAAAAAACGGAGAATTGTTGGAACGGGCCAAAAGGCAGCTGCCTTTGGGCAGACAACAAACTTTAAATATTTACGACGTCATTTCATGGCCCACAAGCGACGTCGCTGAACCCTTAAAATTGCCTGCCAGACTGCCAGCCTGCCAACCGTTCAGTTTTGCCTGCCAGACGCAGTTTCGATGATAATTTCCCCAAAAAAAAAAGAGAAAAAAAAAAATACAAAAAGAAAAGAAAAAAAATATTACACGCATAACTGTCGTATTTTTTCTGCTTATTGCTGTTGTTGTTTTTGTTGTTGTTGTTGTTATGTTCCTGCTCCTTTGCTCCTTCGCGTTTGAAAAACAAAAATTAGGCCATTAAGGCATTTACCAAATGCGCCGTGTCCTCAACTGTCCCTGGCCCTGGCCCTGCTTCTGGTTCTGGTTCTGGCTCTTGCACTGTTTGTGAGCCTCTACTTACTCTACTACTCGACACTCTTCAACTAAACTCAAAATGAAACCTGTACTGGGCTTGGCTCTCGAGTAGCGACTGAGCATTTTTCGGGTGTCTTTTTGTTGAAATTGAAATTAATGTGGCGGAAATCACAAGTTCAACACGCAATGCGACTGGCAAGGGTTCGCTTTGTGCTTTGTGCTTTAAGCATTAGCATCATGATATATGTTAGTAATTTCAGCCTGTTGTCTGACTTTGATACTGCTGCTGCTGTCTCTCTCTCTCTCTCTCTGTTGATGATTGCCCCGGCAATTAGCCTCTACCCAATTTGAAAATCTCTTTACTCTCTCTCTCTCTCTTTCTACATTTGAGTATATGCGTCTTAAACCTCTTAGAATATAAGCCTTTAGCCTTCCAGTCACAGCACACAATAATTGTCAATTTATGGCACACCAACAATTTTCAATTGATTTGTCGCTCAACTAACTCGAATTCCTGTACTGAACAAACATTACTTCAAGATGAAGTGGCAGAAACAATGTAAAGATGTATTGCTGGGGAATATTTCTCAAGTATTTATTGCATAAGCATTACGAGCCCAGCAAAACGACAGACTGATAGATTGTAAAGAGGAGCAGAAGTTGTTGAAATAGTAATAGAATTAATAGAAGTAGTAAGAAAAAGTAAAATAGCAGAAAACATAGTAGAAATAGTAAGTGTAACAGTAGAAATAATAGTAGACCTGGAAGTAGTAGAAATTGTAGTAGAAATAACAGTAGAAACAGCAGAAATATTAGGAGTAACTGTAGAAATAATAGTGGAGCTTGTAGAATAGTAGCAGAAATAGTAGCAGATATAGTAGCAGATATAGCAGCGGAAATAGTAGTAGAAATTATAGGAAAAATGGTAGTAGAAATGATAGCAGAAATAGTAACAGAGATAGTAGCAGAAATAGTAGTATAAATAGTAGTAGAAATAGTAGTAGAACTTGTAGTAGAAGTTGTAGTAGAAGTGCTAGTAGAAATAGTAGCAAAAATAGTAGTAGAAATGATAGTAGAAATAGTAACAGAAATAGTAGTAGAAATAGTAGTAGAAATAGTAGTAGAAATAGTAGTTGAAATAGTAGTAGAACTTGTAGTAGAAATAGTATCAGAAATAGTAGTAGAAATAGTATAGAAATAATAGTAGAAATAGTAGTAGAAATAGTAGTAGAAATAGTAGTAGAACTTGTAGTAGAAATGGTAGTAGAAATAAAAGTAGAAATAGTAACAGAAATAGTAGTGGAAATAGTAGTATAAATAGTAGAGGAAATCAATCGAAGAATTAGTAGAATTAGTAGTTAAAAAAATAGTAGCAGGAAACATAGCAGAAATATTAGGAATCACTCCAGGAATAATAGTGGAGCTTGTAGTAGAAATGATAGGAGAAATAGAAATAGAAATTATAGGAAAAATGGTACTAGAAATAGTAACAGAAATAGTAGTAAGAATGTTACTAAAAATGGTAACAGAAATAGTCAGTGAAATAATAGAAATAATAATAAAATTGTAGTGAAAATAGTTCTATTTCTACGAGTAGTTATAGTAGTAGAAATGGCAGTAGAAATATTAGATTAAATAAAAATAAAAATCTTCCAAAATCGTTCTAAACATAATAAAATTGTATCTTAAGGATGCAGCTGTAAATTCGAGTAAATTTGTATCTCATTTGAATCTTTGGGTTTGCATAGAAATAGTTAGCTGCTCGATGCTCGACGATGCTGTTTTGCATACTTTTTAAATGCCTTTGGGGAAAGAGAAGCAAGCGAACTTATTAAGCAATTTTTCATCTTTTAATGGGAAAACATTTTGTTGCCAAAGAAAAAGATGAAGGAAAAAAACGAAAAAAAAGAAAAAAATAAAGTAGGCGGCCAAGTTTTTAATTTGTTGTGCCGCTCGCCTGCCACTTGTTCTTGCTGCCTGCCTACGCACATACACAACAGCTGCTGCCGTTTGCCTTGCTTTGTGTATTACACTCACACACTCACACTCTCTCACTCTCTCGCTCACTCTACATCTAGTACATTTTCTTCTTTGCCATTCATGCTGCATGTTGTTGTTTTTTCTTTCTTGATTTTCAACATTTATTGTGCGAGCGCTTTCTTTTCTTTGGTTCAGCTTTCATTATAAGCCATAACCATTTGACCGTGAGGCGCAAAAGTGTCGAAAGTGCAGGCAGGCGTGCGCCATTTTAGGCGTGGCAGTTACTACAACAATAACAACAATAATCGAAGGAAGGGAATAAAAACAGTTTGTAGAAGTCGGCGAAAAGTTAAAGAAAATTATGTACGTAATGTTCACAACTTTTGTATAGCGAAACATTTTCACATTAAATTCGCCGTTGAACAATTTACGTTTAGCATTTAATTTCGATTTAAATAATAGATCGGAAAATGCCAGCCTAAGCATAAGCAGCTGCTAGTTATGATGTGGCAAAGGGCAGACTTCCCCGTCTCCGTCTTCGTCTTCGATTTTCGTTGTCGTTTCCGCTTCTCAACTACCATGACCCTGTTTGTCTGCTGGAAATACTTTTTGGCCTGCATAAATAAGCAGCAAGGATGCGAAAAGCGAAAACTGCTGACAAAACTTATAAATCCCAGATATCCTGACCTTAATGCTACGTTGAATACCAAATGATGATGCTGCTGGTAGTAGACTGTATGTCTATATATATAAATGTCTCTGTGTGTGTGTGTGTGTGTGTGTGTGAGTGTGTGTATGTGCGTGTATGTTTCAGGTACTGAAAGGCAACGCGTGAATATAAACATAAGTAGCTTCAAGGCAGCTATAGAAAAATGAAGAAAGCAACAGCAACAGCAAAAAAAAAATAAATAAAAGAGAACAAAAATCGATGTGAAAGTGCGGGCGGGTTAGCTTAAAACTTTCACACTCGCACTCACACACACACACACATACATAAACATAGATATATAGACATACATCTCGCACACATAGAGCTAGATGTGCCCCTCGAGCATGCTGTGTCGCTGAGGTGCCCTGTAGGTGTCGTCGCATACATGATGCCAGGTTAACTATGCGTATACGCAACGTAACGCAACGCAACTGCTGAGTGGCTGCTAAATATTTTCAAGGATAACTTGACAAACAAACAAATAGTGTTATGCATGCATGCATGTATGTGTGTGTATGTGTGTGTGAATGAGGCGACCAAAAACTTTGTTTAGTGGCATGCGTCGCTCGAGCGCTTATTGTTTTGCCACTTTCAAGGATTGGCATTTCGTTCGCTTTTCATTTTTTAGTTTGTTTAGTTTTTGTTTTTTTTTTCTCTCTTTTTTTTCATTTTTTTTGAACCTTGAAATGGGATACGTCAGAGAGAGACGCCCACACGCACGCACGCAACACACGACAAGCTTTCAACTACTTTGCATATTTTCACTATTTCTCTTTACGGGTCGCCAAGCTACGTGACTTTGCCACAGATACTGCCACAACGACAGCTACAGCTACATCTACAGCTTCAGCTAAAGTTAAAGCTATTGCTATTGCTTTAGCTTTTACTGATGCTTCTGCTATTACAGGCTGCTGCTGTTTAGCTGTTGCCACATTTACCACCGATATATAAATAAATTATCAATTTATGTTTTATCAACATAAATTTGTAGCAAGAGCGGCATTTTCTGGCTTTATTTTGCGCTCTGGCATCCTGTAATTTGAGCCACATTCTAATTATTTATTTAACAAGCTTAGCCAAAATATATTTTGCTTCCTTATTGCACGCTATATATATAAATATTTGGTAAATATACGTTGAATATATATATTTTATTATTTTACTTCCTCTTAGAGAATTTTCAGGCAGTTTATTGAGCGTGACACTCTTAATTGTCTAATATATTGCTAGAGATTCTAGAGAGAATAATGTTAAAGCAGTTGTAGAAATGTGTTGAAATACTTTCAAGAATATTAATTATAATAATTATTTATACTAATTATAAAATAATTATTATTATTGTTTCAGAGATTAAGCTAGAAAATATTCTTTAGCTTCAAGAATTTTTTTTAAAATTTTTTTTATATAACAAATTTTATTAAATGAAATTTTGCTTAAATTCAAATTTGTATTTCAACAAAAATTAAATTGAATTTTTATACTGAAAATGATTTTCTATTGAATTATTTCAATTATTTTCAATTTTTCCAACTTCTTTTTCCTAGTTGGAAATGTGTTGAAATAGTTTCAAGAATATTAATTATAATAATTATTTATACTAATTATAAAATAATTATTATAATTGTGTCTAGAGATTAAGCTAGAAAATATTATTTAGCTTCAAGAATTTTTTTTTAAAATTTTTTTTATTGTACAAATTTTTTTAAAAGAAATTTCGCTTATTTTCAAATTTGTATTTCAACAAAAATTGAATTGAATTTTTGTACTGACAATGATTTTCTATTGAATTATTTTAATTATTTTTAATTTTTCCAAATACTTTTTCTTAGTTGAAAATCATTTCGAAATAAGAAAATATTTTAATGCTTTGCAGCTTATGTGTTTTTGCATATTTCCTACGTATGCTGTAGCTTATTTTGAGCTGTATTTTTGCATTTGATGCAGTTTGCTGTAGCTTCTATTTGTTTCTAATTAAGACAGCAAGCATTTGCTGTCAGTTTGTACGTTTGTTCGTTCAATTCGATAAAAAAAAAAAATTCTTAACTCAGTTTTCGACAGAGAATTTGCAATTTCAGTTTTCGTTTAACAATAGAAAATTTTTTTGTAAATTATTTTGCTGTGCAACTGCAGCTGCAAGTCAAGTTTTAGAAAAAATGCCTGCAGCTGACGAGCAGCTATCTCACTCTTACGCTCTCTCACACTCACTCTTACACTCTCTCACACTCACTCTTGCACGTTTGTATGCAATTGCCGCATTGCAGTTGAGTTTTTCGGCCGACTAACTTGCATTAAATATGTGAGCATATAAACATACATACATATACATGTATTTGTATGTATGTTATGTATGTATGTGTGTATTTACATATATAAATCTCGCATATGTACATTTTGCAGCATATGTGTGCATTTGTATATTGCTAGCTGCCGCAAGCGACGCAAAATTCGCATCGCGGCTGTTGCCAAACGTCGTCGTCATTTTTATGACATTTCCGATGAATACAAAATGCTTAATTAAATGCCGTTTCTCTTGTTCTTTTTCTTGTTGTTGCTGTTGTTGTTGTTGTTGTTGTTGTTGTTGTTGTTGTTGCTGTAGACAGGCACAAATTGCCGAGCAATGCCGCCCCACTGTCTACCCCAGCTACATGTTTCAGCATTCAGCCTTGCCTGCCTCCCCAGTCACAATCCACTCTCAGTCTCAGTCGCAGCCTTAGCAGCAGCAGCAGCAACAGCAGCAGTAGCGGCAGTCGAGTTGCCCCCGTTACGAGTTGTCGGCATGTGATGACACGCATAATTTATTCAATTTTCTTGTCTGTGTGTATATATGTGTGTCTGTCTGTGCCTGTGTGTGTGTGTTGTGCGTCAGCATGTGCCGGCTTCCTGCTGCTGCTTTCACTGCTGCTGCTGCTGCTGCGGCTGCTTTACTTCGTCTGAGTTAAGGTTTCTTTTTTTTTTTCTCTCGCATCTCTAATGCTTAAATTACACATTCAAATACACGCCAGCACGCATACATATACACTCGCACTCACACACACGCACACACATACACACACGAACGCTCACATTCGCCGCAGTCATGTGCGACATTTGCCAGCGAGCGAGTAGAAGGCAGCAGCGGGCTGCGGCGTGTTGCCTAGTACCTTTTGCCTACGTTTTGTTTCCCACTTGCGCAAATAATGATCCCCAGACACATCCTATATGCCATTTCTTTTTGCCCCTGCTTCTCCTCATTCTTCTCTCTGTCTTTGCTTCTTTGCTTTTTTTTTTTGCGCTGCGTATTTACTGCAAAGATTATTTGCAATGCCTCGTTGCCATTGTGTCGCAATGCTTGGTAGAGCGGGATGTTGCCACAGTATATATCTGTGTGTGTGTTAAGGGTCGGGAGGGGCTCATAGTGCGGTCGCTTTGTCTACAACAAATCACTTTGTTGGCGCAACACTTTAATGTCAGGGATTAGGCATTAACGTAAGATTTGCCAGCGTGCGTCCTGTTTACTTTTATTGTGCGCCATTTTCATTGTACCTAGCTACAGACTCAAACACACACACACACACACATACACATACATATATGCAAGGCGTAGCAAATAAAAGTGTGTATAAGCCTGCCACATAAAATTATTTTAAGTCACAGACTGTCTCTATATATGTGTCTATGTGTGTGTTTGTGTTTGTGGCAAGTAAAAAGCTAAAGAAAGTGTAACATACTGACTATTGTTCTACTTTTTCTACATCTACATCTACTTCTACATCTTCATCTCCTTCTTTCTCTTGTGCTCATTCTTTTTTTTTTTAAGAGAAAATGATGCTCAAGTTTCTTACTGCTGGGAAAATAGCAGAGAAATTCTTAGAAAACATTCAAGAGAAAATATAAACACAAATTATGTAGCAAAAACTTGCATGAAATACATTGAGCTACAACTTCATAAAAAGTTTCCGTTTTTTTTTATAAAATTTATATAAAAAAAACCCGCACGCCTATTTGTTGCAGTGTATGTTTTAAGTAAGCCACAAAAATATTTGACAAATTTATTAGAAAACAAAAAAAAAAATGAAGAATGAAAAATGTTATTTTAGTCGTAGCTGAAAAGCCATAAAAAGTTTTTTTTTAAAAATTGTTCGCAATTAAATGAACGAAAAATGCAACAAAGGAAAATAAAATCAAATGAAATAGAAAATATAAAAAAAAAATAATATTTTATTTTTATGCACACACCAAGCGTATATATATGCTATGCAAAAGCTTGTCACGCATAGAAACAAAATTATTCGCATAGTGTATAAAATAGTCGGCTCAATTTATGAATTTTCAAGTTGATGAAATTGTTAGCCAAAAACCGATTTTTGGCTTTATTTTAATAAAAAAAAAAGAAATGTAGCTAGAGAAAAATGTTGCAATATTTCAACATTGAATGAGAATCCACACAGAGAAGCATAACAACTTGAACAGATTCCATGAATTGCTCCATTTGTGCTGTAATTTTGCTGGCTCTGCATATTTCATCAAATATACAGCAGCAATAAAAGATACAAAAGAGGTTTTTGGAGGCTACGGGATGCTCAGCGGGGCAGGGGGAAATGGCAATGGCAATAGGAGTTTTTTGGTTTTTCATTTTTGCAGGCCTGCCTGATGCCGGCAGCCGCTTAGCGCCTCAAACAATTTGCATTTGAAGTGCTTTTAAAAATGTTCAAAAATAAAAAAAAAAACGGCAGCGATCAAAATCTGTGTAATATTTTTTGTTAGCTTGTTATTCTTTTTTTTTTTTTGCTTTGTTTTTTCGCATTTGCCAAAATATAAAGAGAGAGAGAGAGAAAAAAAAGAAGAAATTTGAAGGCGTGTGCCGCCCATGAACTGCAAATTGCGTACGCAAATTGTCTGCTTAAACGACGCGTTCTTCTTTTCTCTAGCAGTTGAAGTTGTTTCCCTTCTTTTCATTTTTTTTCTGTTACTTGTCTATTTCGCGCCTGTAAATCGTAAATCAGCAGAGATTATTGTTGCGCTTACACAGCTCTGTTGCTTTGTTCTGCTCCTCTTATCTCTGACTCTCACACTTTCTCTCTCTCTCTCTCCTTCTCCAGCAGTTAGCTTGCCATTAGCCATGTTTTGCCGGTCACAAAACCATTTGCATTTGTATCTTTTCTCTCTCTCTGAACGCGTTTTTCAATTTGAAGCAGCTTAAAGCGAGAGATGTCGCTTGTCTTCTTGCAACCGGAGTTTCTTCATAAATATGCAAATTGCAGATGCCACAGTTTCTCCCCCCCACTCCCCTTATTCCCGTTCTATACGTTTTAGGTCGGCTTAAAGTAGCTGTGGTTACTGCCAAAAATAGAAAACACAACACAAAACTGATTTTGCTTTATGCATCACATTGAAATTTTGATACTCTTTAACTTTTTGTTATGTAGAAGAAATGCGATTTTGAATTTATCTTTAGAATAAATATTTAGAAATATTAATATAATATTTACAATAAAAACAGACAGAACTTTCACTCACATCTAGCCAAAATTTCTCTGGAAACTAGCCGAAAGTCCGAAAGTCCTTAGTTATTTCTGCCCCTTTTTATGTTTATTTCTTCTTCAACTCATTGTCATAACAATGCAAACTCTTGGCTTTCTCACATCACAATAGTAATCATAGCAAAATGAACGTACTCTTACTGCAAAGTGTATTCATAGAGCTCGAATGTTACTACTCGTAAATCCCCCAAACTCCAACTCCCAAATGTTCTTCCCCTTTGGGCTTTGATGTTTCGCTCGTTTTGCAGTGAGAGAAGAAAAATATTTGATTATATGCTACCTGCTACTGAGCTGTTATGCTGCTGCATAGCTATATATACATATATATTGTGATATTGCTATTGCTATTGCTGTGGTCTTGCTCAACTAGCTGCCGGCATGCCGCATATACCTTACAAATGCTTGCTCCATCTTCTACTTTAGGGTAGCAGCTAACGATTTTGATTGTTATGTGCATATAACTCGACGACGACGACGACGATGACGATGACGACGCTCGGATTGCAGAAGACTGAGACTGACTGTTAGAGGAAGTAAGTGTAAACAATGGGAACTCAAGTGGTCGGGGCAACCCCAAAGACCTCGACTAGACTGTTGCTGCTCTGCACTTGTTTGTATTGCTGCCGAGTGTAGAGACAGAGACAGAGAGAGAGAGAGAGAAAGAGAGAGTGTTTGTTTGTGTGTAGTATGAGAAGTTATGTGCACTGCTACCGCATAACTCATACGCTGCCGTGTGTTGTGGTCGCTTTTGCTTCATGCTCAAGAGGCACTCGCCCAACGCCTTGGAATCCTCTAATTGAGCCAGCTAACAACTTGTGGTATATATCTGTCTATCTATCTCTCTCTTTCACATTCTCTATCTCTCACTCTGTGTGTGTGTGTTTAGCTTTAGGTCGGACTGTAAATGTCTGCTGTGTATGTTATCTGCTCATCTGGGCGTCACTTTAGCCGTCGTCTAATTAGACATTATGCGGTCGCATTAATTGCTTGGACTTTATAACTTTTCGAGTGCCACCTGCAAGTTTTAATGGCACACAAACACACACACACAGACATACACACAGACAAACACACTGATAAAAGTCAAATTAGCGTTTTGCTTAATCTACTTACTATTATTTTATATACTCTGCTTGCTACTCGGAAGGAAAACAAACAGAAAAACAAATAAAATGAAACGCAACATTTTTGCCGGCGACATTAATAAATGAAATGCCCCAAGGAATATTCTATTATTATTTTATTCGTATTCGCATTCGTATTCGTATTCGTATTCGTATTCATTTTTCTAGTCGCATTTCGCATTTCTGCTCACATCTTGCTACTCGCATTTTTATTCCCCAAACTCAGAACAAAAGCAGCTTTGCATGCATAATTTACGTTTATATTTTTTTTTTTTTTTTTTTGCTGCTCTTTATTTTTTCCTCTTATTTTTCTGCATGAATTTCAGATGCGAGAGAAAGAGCGCAAACAATGCAAAAATCAATAAAATTAAATTGAAAATCATAAACTGAATAACAAAAACAACAGCGAAAACTAATGCCTGCCGCCTGTTTTATGAGCAGCAGCTGCACACAACTTTTTTTTTCTCCCAAATTTTTGCGCATATATAAGCACAAGTTCGGAACAGCGCAATGCTGTGAAGGAAATTTTGAAAAACTTGAAGTAGTTTAATGTGCAGATAAACGCTTAAATACATTGCAATCAATTGAGATCAGCAGATGAAGTTTCATGTGGAAATTTACGATGGAAGCAGAAAAATTGAAATGTTTGCATAATGCTTAATGCTATTTATTTCATTCGTAACTATTATTGCAATTGATTGACCCTCGCAAACTCTCGAATTTCTAATTAAATTGAAAGAAAAGGCAGGCTGCACAAAGTTTTCACTGCCTACAGCATCAATGGCAACAGCAGCAGTAGCAGCAGTAGTAGCAGCTGCTGCCTGCTGCCTGTGCTTTCATTTGAGTTTTAGCAAAACTTTTGTTTTAGTTTTCTTTCACTTTCTCAATGAATTGTTTAATGATTTATATATAAGCATATGTGTTTCTATATGTCTGTGTGTGTGTGTGTGCTTGTTATTTATGTCATTTATTGCGCTTTAATTAATCAAATTGTACAATTGACAGACTGTGGTTTCCCCAGTTGTTTCAAATAAAATAATTTATTGATTGTCAGTTTGTTATTCGCATTATTATTTTATGAATTTCATTTAAAATAAATGAAAATCAAAATCAAATCAATAATTTATTTATCTTGCAAATATTTCTCTCTCTCTGTCTTTGCATTCATTCATTCATTGACATTTCTATTTCATTTATCTTAAGTCTTTTAATTAGAAATATTTATTTAGTAAAATAAATACTTCTTCTTCTGCTCTGCCGTGTGTCAAATATTTGCAAATTGTTTTTATAAATAACTATAAATTTATTTTGCAATAAATCTGTTAAATTTTCAAAAGATTTCTATGTATAAATACAAATGAAAGTCAATTTAATAAAAAAAAAAAAAGTTTTATGCTTTAATATTTATTTTAAAGTTGGCTGCACAACTTTTTGGCTTCCAGCTGCTTTGCTTATTGTATTTATCTGAAGCGCTAAAAAGTATGCTACAAAAATTGTTGCACTAAACCTTAAGCTTTGCCTTGTGCGTCAAAACTTAAGCGCCTGAGACCTGAGATTTACGCAAACTTTTTTCGCTCAATTTAAAAGAAAAGTTTATAAGTATATATAGATATACGTATTCAATCTGTCATATATCTTGCTAAGAAATTGCTGTTTAATTATAATTTGTAATATTATATGAAATGCAATTACAGCGTAACATTTATTTATTTTCGTTATGTTCGCAGACGAAAACAAGTAAAAAAAAAAAATATTAAATGCATAATTCAAAAATCAGTTGAAAACTTTTCTAATTTACGCATAAAGTTTTTCTCATTTTTTTTTTTTTTTTTGCACTCTCACTCGCATTTTTAATTATGATTATTCTTTTATTTTTGTGCTGTTGTTCATGTTCGTGTTTGCATTTAGTTTGTTACAAAAATAATTTGCTTGGACAAAAATTATCTTGCAATTAAGAAGAAAAAAAATTAAAAAAAAAAAATGAAATGAAAATATAAAAAATTCAGAGTGGACAAAAATATTGTACATACATATATAAAGTATGAAGATAATATATATGCAGAGTGTGAGAGCAAAGAGTGTGAAAGTGTGAGAGAGAGAGATAGAGAGAGAAACGGCAGCAAAATGTGCATGAATTAGCGCGATTTACATGAAAATTTCATAAATATGTAAGCGACATGAACACACTACCTAGTGGAAGGGAATTGCGAGTGATGGGACAGGGACGGGCATGGGGATGGGGACGAAAAGGGGCGTGTCAGCAGTGAACATTTTCAAGGTACGAGCAATCAAAGCAAAAATTACCTAATTAACATAATCCGCAGTGGCCAAATGAGGCGACGCTTGCTATTCGCCCTCGTTCACGTCTCGTTCTCTAAGTTGTTTGCTGTGTTGCTGTGTGTAAAGATTTTGTAGGCGTGGCAGCGTCCGGTATTGCTGTTGCCGTTGCCGTTGACGTTGATTAGCGTTGCCTTTGGGCACTCGTCGACGTCGTCGTCGTCGTTGTTGCCGTTGTCGTTGTTGTCGTCGTCGTCGTCCCTGACGTCTAAGCGGCTTTTCGAGCGGCGCCTGCAAATCCTTGGTGATAAGTTGTCCTCTTGTTGGTCCTGTACTGAGGGTTCTGCTCTGTTCTGTTTTCTGCTCTTTTCTGCTGTCGTAAGTCCAGCACGTTGGTCGCGTCGCGTTGGCAGCCACTGATTAATATGCAGACGTTTAAATTTCGTTTTTCGTTTTTTTTTCTTATTCTTTTTTTTTTTTTTGTTCTCGTTTTTTTGCTACTTTGTTTTGCTTGGTTTTCGTTTATTTTTTCTTTTGCGTTTGTTTTTTTTTTTTGTTGATTTTGTTTTGTTTTCTTATATTTCGTTTCTCGTTAATTTTTTGTTCTATTTTTTTTTTTCTTGTTCTCTTTTTTTTTTTTTTTGTGCACTGTTTGCTTTAAATTTGCGGCACTGAAATTAAATGCAAGTTCAAGTTGAAGTTGAAGTTGAAATTACATGTGTTTCTATGTGTGTGTGTTATCTCTCATTCTGCATGTGTGTGTGTGTGTGTGTGTGTGTGTATGTAATGCTGACGTGCAACGGAAATGAGCAGGTTGTGTGGCAACAGCAAAGGAAATAAGAAAGCTGCGAGCAGCAAAAGAGAAGCTGACTTTCAAGGTGATGATGAAGCTGACAGAAGGACAAAAACTAAAAATAGCATGAGGCATAAAAAAAAAACTAGCAGCCCGCAAAAGTATGCTACATAAATATGAATGACTTAACGAAAAAAATAACGCCAGCTGCTTTCTTCGCATCCATCGCATCCTTGGCATCCTGCACATCTCCTTGGCATCCTTGTGGCGGTAATAACAACAATAACAAAAGTCACAGCATGTTAGTACTAGCTGGCAGGCATTGACGCCTTGATGTCTGCCGAAAACTTTGACGTTCCATACGCCAAGCAGCATAAGAGCCAAGCAGTACAAGAAGTCAGAATAACAACAATATCAACAAGAACAACAATACAGCAATAGCATCAATAACAACAAGAACAAAAACATGAACATGAAGATGAACATGAACATGAACAACAATTGCGGGCAATATTCAAACTGTTTATTCCATTTACATTTTAAGACAGAAATTGTCCTCTTAATTGCCCTGAGGCTGTCTAATTGGTTGTGTTTCACACACACACACACACAGGCATTCACACATATACACAGAGAGTCACACACACACACACACACACAGAGAGAGAGAGATAGAGAGAGATAAACTTTGACTCACACACGCGTTGACTTATACGAATTGGCACCAGGATCACTTCGAGTTAGTTTCTGTATTGAATTTATAGTCACAATTCGCGTGTCCTTTGCGTCTATAGATTCAGCACTAGACTGAGCATTGTATGCGGCCAGGACATGGCTTATAAGGCAGTTGGGCAACCTCGAAATTCGAAATTCGATATTCATTCAACGCATGCGTCATCTCTCTCTCTGTTTCTCTCTCTGTCCCATACTCTCACACAGCTTATTTTCGCTCTTTGTCCATCTCTTTCTCTCTTTATATCTGCCTCTCTCTCTCTCTTGGTATATTAGTTTGTTGCTCTTTGTGTCCTTTCGCTTTGTTATTATTTTGTTTATAGCGTCTCTGACGTTGTCATCACCTGTTTGCATTTGCGAGTCCTTGAAACTGTTCAAAGCGTTTCGTACGCATGTGGTGCGACAGGATTATGTCTTTGACCACACAGTTGCTTAAGTAGCGGCTGCTATGAGTATTATCCTGTTATATTCTATCCTGTGCTATACTCTGCTGTGTTGTCTCATACATAGTTCACTTCAATCAAGCAAATTTACTGCTACTGCAAATTTTTGGTCTAGTCAACTGAGAATCCGTTGTGAGTTTGACTTTGTTTCGTTTAGTTGAAGATTTGAATTGAAGTTTCTGAGAGTTCAGAATTTCAGTAATTAATTTTTTGATAATTTGTTTTTCATAAGATAAAATATTAAGAATTTAAAAATTAGTTTATTTTTTAATAATTTTTATTTTTTTTCTTTTATTTTTTTATTTAATGTTTTTCTAAAATTTTTTGTTTACATTTTTTTAAATTTTTTAACTTTACGAGAAATCTAAAAATTTACAAAATAAAAATTTTTTTTTTTTGTAATAATAAGAAGAATTTGAAGAATTTATTTATTATTTTTAATTTTTGTTTTAGTTTATTATTATTTTTTTTTTTTTTTATAATTATTTTTTAAAAATTAACTAGCTATAATATATAAAGATTTTTAAATTATTTTATTATATTTTTCAAAAATAAAATAAATTTTTTTTATTATTTTTTTCTCAAGAATAAATATTTTTAATATTAAAATAAACTTTAAATTCGACACGAAACGTAGTTGAATTGAAGTTTAAATCGTACAAAATAGCAGACAACTCTAAATGTAATGCTGAGATGCTGTCACGCCCACTTGAACGCCTTAAATAGTTGCCTGATGTGTAAAATTGCAGCTAACGTTGGCGTTGACTTTGTCATTCTTGCTAGAAGTTCAGCCGCATTATGTAATAATGCCAGGCAGCTGTCTCACTGTCCTTGCCAACATCCTGTGCGTCCTGTTGTCTTTCGTTTTGTCCTTTTCCGTTGTGTTGCGTGTTAAACTTCAAATTAATTGCTGCCGAAAAATAGTTATAACCGACGCATCGCCTCAAAGTTTGGTTTGAGTGCGGAGGCTGACGGGGAATTGCTTTGCATTTGGGGGAGTTTTCTGTCTGTTGCAGACCGCAAAATCAACAAGGAGCACGTTTGCCATAGGATACATGGCAAACGCATAGACAAGGTCAGGGCAGGTACTATATGCATGTCTTTCTCTCTTTATATCTATATGTATATGTATGTATGTTATGTGTATGTGTGTGTGTGTGTGTGTGTGAGTGTGTGTATGCACAAAAGTCATTAAGTGTGGCCGGCAAGTGCAGGGCGCATACAAAAGCTAAACAACAACAACGAGAACATTGAAGCCGTAACGAGGTTCATGTTTAATGGCCGTGTTGTTCCCTGCGTATCCTGTGAAGGCAGCCAAACATCACCTCACCTCACCTCACTTCATCTTCCCTCTCAACGCTTAGCCGAAAAAAGGACATGCAGCAACATGCTCTATTCGTGTTTGTGCTGTCTACTCATGTTCGTTGTCACCGTTCGCTTTCAGGGCTGCAGCTTGAACCTGACACACAAAATTGTATTTTAATGATAGAACACAGTGCACAGTGGTGCAAGAGACGCAACACAAACCTTATAATAATTTACTTTCATATGTAAATTTTAATGCAAAAGTTTTCTTAATAATTTCAAAAATTTTATTAAAATAGAATTTGCCATAAAATATAATTTGTGCACTGCCCACTGTGCAGTGTATTGCAAACAAAGCATAGCATGCTATATCTCATCCTAGTATTACTGTGTGTCTAGCTTCCTTTCACCTCTCAAGATGTTAATAAAGCGACACACGCTGCTGCCGTTTGTGTTGGCTTCGTTGCAAGGTTGCAACTGCATAATGAAGTTGTAACTCGCACGATGTTCACTTGTTTTTCTTGTTGTTGTTGTTGTCGTTCTCTTCTTTTTTTCGTTTTTTGGTATTTTTGCAGGGGAAAAGTGTTGCCTGAAACAGGCAGCGGGCATGCTTTTGACATCCATTTGCAACTTCAGGTGCTGTATATATCCTTTGGCAATACGAATTGTATTGTTGCATTGTTGCAGTGTTTAGTTCGCCATATCTTCTCTTCCTCTTCCTCTTCCCCTTTCCTCTTCTTCTGTTATGCTTGACCTGCGCTCCCCGCTTAGATATTTCACTAAAGTGTGCACTTGACTTCCTATGTATGTTATGTGTGCGACTCTGTCTGTGTGTGTGTGTGTAGCTACTGTCTATAGTTGAAGTGCACTTGTCCTTGCTGTGCATTGCTGCAGTCGTAATTATTGTTAATGGCCATTTGGCCAAGCGCTTGTTTGTTGTCCCCCATTGCAACTCATTCAAAACAAATTCATTTGTGGGCGACTGCACTCAATGATGATTCACTTTTTAGTGCCACATTTCATAGCACAAAGCACATGTGTGCTGTACTGCTCAATTAACTTGCTACTAACTGTACTCAATGCTATTATAAATTATGTGCACTGAATGAAGCGTATGAGAGGCGGGTGTAAAGAATTTCAAATTAAATTTCAATTGGGGGGAACAAAAAAAAATAAAAGTGTGCTAAAATTTCATTATCATTATCAAAGAACATAAATTTAGAAAAATTAAATTGCAATTTTTATAGAATTAGCTTGGCACGAAACTAACAATTTTTTTCAAGGATTTTATTTTATAAGATAATTATTCATATATTATATTTTATTTTTATATTTTTTAATTTTATTTTTAATTATTTAATTTTATTTTTAATTATTTAATTTTTTATTATATATTTATTTATTTTATATATTATTTTTAATTTTCAAAAGATTTTTTATGCATTTTATTTCATTAAAATAAATGTAGCATACTTTTTAGCGCATGCATAATATTTGTCAATATTTGACATATATTCATTTGTCTGAAATAGATAACTATATTCGTATATATAGAAAAATAAAACCTTTGTCTAGCTGAACCCAAATCAAAATTTCTTAAATATTCACAAATTAATTGATTCATTTTGCAGTTGATGACGCAGATGAAGCGATGAATGAGGACAATGACATAGATGATCAGGATGATGATAAGCCCAATGAGGAGTATGAAGAGCAAGGCAAGTGTTGAATATTTACCAGCAAAAAAAAAATGCAGAAAAAAATGGCACAAGCAAATGATTGCCAATGTTTGCCAACTAATGGCATTTGCTTGTTTTCTCTTAACCCTTCTCTATCTCTCATTCTCTCTCTCTCTCTTTTCTCTAAACAGATAATGGACTGACAGAGAAAACGTTCAAATTCGACGATTTTGCTCGCAGGTAAATTAGAACGAGACCTAAACCTCTGTTACCCGTTCTCTCTCTCCCTCTCTCTCTCTCTCTCTCATTTGCCTCCCTCTCCGACAAAACATAAAATTTGACCCTGGGGCCATTTGAAACTGAAGTTTGTTCGTTATTTTGGTCACAATTTTATTGCTGTTATTTTTGGCTGACAAAAGTGTTTGTGAGAGAGCGTAGAGGGGAGGCGGAGTGAGCGTAGGGGCAAGGGGGAGGGGGTATAGTAGTAGCTTGAAAAAGTTCTATTGGCATTTTGGTTTTGGCGGTCGTGTTGAAAATTGTAATTGTAATTCTAATTGTAATTTTAATTGAAAGGCAACTGAAAATGTTGTTGAACCAAGTGGCAACGCTCACAGGCCAAAACAGTAAACGATAGAAGCGCAGGATGCGCAGAATACGCAGGACTTGGCTACTAATTAAGGATTAGCGTCAGAAATTACTTGTGCCAAAAGTTTTATGGTCGCGAACTTGGCGCGCACACAGAGCATCACAGCTGTTGAACGCTGCGATTCGTTGATTCGTTGGTATGGGACGCTTTTGGGAGAGAGGGGGGGGATGAGTAGTAACGGGGACCATCGTTAAAATGGCCGCAACAACAATTAAATGGCGTCGGGTTTTATTTTAATTGTGCTGCGTGTTGTTGAAATGTTGTTTGAAGAAAACTTTTTATGCGTTTAAATGCTTTAAATCATAATTTGAATTAAATTTTGCATAATTTAATTGAATTTATCTAATCTAACACTTTCTCTTCTCTCTCTCTCTTTTTATCTCTATCTTTGTTTCACTTAAACACAGATTATTGCATCCGAAAATTGTGCGAGCCTGCACTGTTGTATTAACGGACTGGACACAGATACCAACAAAGGCGCTAAAAGCGGCTGTTACCATACTGCATCGCATCGCCTACGGCTGCTCCTGTCCAGGCATGCTTTACCAGGTAAGCGACCACTATTTAGCCTCTACTCCTACTCTTATATTCCTTTCTCTCTCTCTCACACTCTGTTGTCTTCTTAATGCGACAGGACTTTGTCTGCCTGCTGTTTTTAATTCTGTTTTGCCAGGACCTCTGTTCGCGCACATAAATCAAAGTCAAATGCAAAAAGTACACTGCGGCTTAGCTGCCCGCTCCTCTTCAGCGTCAGTTTCAGGCTGAGCATCAGCCTCAGTCTCAGCCTCAGCCTCAACATCAGCTTCAGCTTTCCAACTCCTACGCTTCTCATTCTGTTTATTTTTTTGTTTTTTCTTTTTTATTTTTTCATCTGGTTTCATTTTTATGGTAATTTGTACAAATTAAGCGAACCTTTTTTTATTTTTCTTTCTATTTTCTTCTTTTTCGGTTGTTGTTGTTGTTGTTGTGTGTGTGTTTGGCAACCACAAACGATATTTACTGCGCGTTCTTTATATTTTTTCAACGAGTTGTGCGAATTTTCCCCTCTCTCCTCTCTCTCTCTCTCTCTCTCACAGTCATACAGTTGTTTGTCCCATTTTCAGTCCTTCTGCTGTCAGCTGGAATTTGAACTTTTTAAGCCTTTTACGCGCTGCCTTGAGCCGTGGAGTTGCTTGGGATTTTTACTTTTTAACTGTTGCGAGGCGAGGTGCAGGCGTTTGGCAAATGTTGAATGAGAGTTAGACTGCGATTCAAACATTCAAATTTTGTTAGCTTGTGTTGTGAAAATGTTAGAGTATATATTTCATGCATTAACTTTGCGGTAATACTATCGTACATCTATCGTGTTACTATCGTACTACTATCGACCAAATATTGTACTACTATCGAACTAATATACTACAACAATTGTTCTGCTATCTTACTACTTTCGTTCTACAGTCGCATAAGTTACAGTTATTTATTTGCCGTATACTTAACGAGATTCAATTCATTTTATTGTCTTTAAATATATTTATAATTGTTGCCGATAGTATAACGATAGTTTACTTTATCTTTCTCTCAACGATGATCAGTAGAAAATCTAACTCTTAGTTTTATCAACAATTTCACTCTCTCTCTCTCTCTCTCTCTCTCTCTCTTGCAATTCCCATTTCACTGCACAATTCTCTTTATTTTACAATTCTGTTTAAATTTTACTATTAAATTCTCTGAATTCTCCGATAGTCTCTAAATCTCTCAAATTCTGCATGTTAATTTTCTAAAAAAAAAAGAAAAGAAAAATATATTTCTCTTATATATTTTTCACTTTCTCAATGACATTTGCAGTGTATTTTGAGCTCAACTTTTCGCTGTCAGCTTTCACTTTTTCCTTAGATATATTTTATGTGCTTCTTTTGTGTGTATTTTCTGCTGTTTGCCAACGCTGTCGCTGTCGCTATTGGTGTTGCTGTTGCTTTTGGTGTTGCTGTCGCTGGCATCGCTAACGTCGCTGCTTTTCACGGCTGGCAATTAAACTTTTCTTGGAGCAGAGTTCATAAATCACATTCAGCGCCAGGCTGTGGCAAATGCCGCTGCCAACATTTGGTAACTTTAGCTTAAATTTGTTAGACAAAATTCCAATCGCCGAAAAACAAAAAACGAAGAAATAAAAAAAAATAAACGAAAAAGAACAAAAAACAAAGCATCAGACATATGAGTAGAGACCAAAATATCCACTAACCAGACAAGAGACAGGCGGATCTGATAGACAGTCAGACTATGGAAAGACAGAGGCAGAGGCTGAGGGAGAGGCAGAGAATGTCTGATAGACAGACAGCTTCATCTAAGCCAGCTCACTGTATGTCCAGCGTTCATCAAAAGATGCAAATAGAGAAGAGCGATAAACACAGATAAAAATAAATGTGGAGAGAGAGTGAGAAATAGAGAAGGAGAGAGATAGATAGATAAAGACAGCAGTAAGAGGCAGCAAACTGTAAGAATAGTGATATAGTGGCAGCAGCAACAAAGGGGCACGAAGAGGAGTTAGGTGTGTTAGTAGTTACCCCAAGCAACACAAAAGTAGCATCATATGCAAAGTCAAAACCACTAATGGGTCTGCGCAATCATAGGATAAATTAAATTCCAAATACGGACGACATAGCCAGCAGCAAGGACAACGATACACAAGAGCTTAAGCACTGTGGAACAAATTGTTGTTTTTCTTTATGCAAAATATTGAATTATATAAAAATAAGTAAATAAAATAAAATTAATAAAAATAAATTAAATTAAATAAATAAATAAATTAAATTAATAATAAATTAAATTAATAAAAAATTAAATAAATAATAAATTAAATTATATATTTGTGTATATAAATAAATTAAAAAATATAACATAAAAAAAATATAATGCATATAATAAATAAATAAGCAAAATAATTGAAAAATAATTTAAAAGTGAAAATAAAATAAAAAAATTAATAAAAATATTTGAAAACTAATAAAATCAATATAAAAATTTATTTAATATAAATTAAGAAAAAAAAATAATCAAAAAAAAAAATTAAAAAAAAAATATTTAACTAAAATTAATAAAATAAAATCAAATTGAAAAAAAAAATAAAAATTTAAATAAATAATTTTTTTTTTTTTTAACCATATTTTATACACTGTGCGACAATTGTTACACAGATGCGCCAATGTGAGATGGTAGATGGAAGACAAGCATTTATAAAGTTTTGCCGACTGCAAATGATATCTTGCTTTGGCAGCAGCCAGGCAAACCGCAGGCGGCAACCACAGGGTGGCCATGCCCCGAAACCACTCGTCTTGTGGCTAGCTAGCTGTGTCTTTGTCGGCACTTTTCATTTGAATATGAATATATGAAGTGGCATTTTCTACATCTATCCTGCCATGCTATCACCTCTCTCTTTCTCTCTCTCACACACACTCTCTCTCTCTCTGTTGGTCTGCCTCTCACTTAACATATCTCATCTCATTCTATTTTGTTGCACAGGCCAAGCTGTTTCGCATCTTTCAACAAGTTCTAAGCATGGAACGTGACGCCCATCAGGAGGAGTTGCGACGTCTGGGCATCTATGTGCTGCGCAAATTTGTCGAAGTGGCACCAACTAATCCAAAAATCTATGCAGAGTTATTATTTTATAAAAGCATTCGGGAGGCCAACGAGCTAGAGACTGGCTATTGTGATGCCTATGAGGCGTAAGTATGCAAAACGAATACCAGACATTGAATATTACGTAGTGAGGGAGTAAAGGTGTCTGTTGTTATTCCCCCAACATTCACTCTCTCTCTCTCTTTCTCTCTCTGTGTGTTGTCACTTTGGGGTTAAAGAGCCATCAGCACAATGGCCAAATGATTGACTGAGCCATTGGACAGTCGCCTGTCTGCGCCTGTTCGTTCTTCTTGATAAATGATGCTCCATGTTCCTTACTTTTATACCTCCCCATCCTCCCTCTCTTCCTCATTATTGTATTCACAAATATTTCGTATTCTATTTTTGTTTTGTTATAGCGGCACCAAAGGCTCCTGGAGTGAGGAGCAAGAGGTTGAGTTACGTTTCCTTTTCGAGGAGAATCAACGGAATCCAGAGACCGATAAGGGTAACTATGGATGCTAAATTAAAATCCAATTGACATTAAATGAATATACCGAAAGCCACTGCAACTCACAACTCAAATTGTTTGTGTTCCTTCAGATGTGATTGATTGGATTCTGGACAATTTGGTGGACAAGACACGCACACGACGCGGCCTGCTGAAGAAACTTAAGGAAATGGGGCTACTCTTTAAGGCGCCAACGAAACGTACAACCAAAGCTGCGCTGAGTGGCAAAAATCTTTGGCAACCAGAGGAAGATGAAATGCTAAGCAGTCTCTATGATCAGCATCGCGCAGAGCCGGGTGAGAAACCTTCAATTGTCAAAATGTATTCAATATTTTTCAATTTCAATTTTGATTCTAGATTGCTTGCAACGCATTGTGGCAGAGTTTGAGGAGCAACGGAATAAGCAACAGATTATTAAACGCATGTTGCAACTTCATTTGATAGCCGACAAATCAGAAATATTGCCAGCCAAAATGCCCAAAGGCAAAAGGAAGTCCAAAAAACAAAACAATAGTGATGATGAAGACGAACAAGAGGAAGACATGGAAGAGGATGACTATATGGAAGAACCTGGATTTGCGCAGTCGGCACCAAAGCGAACAACGAGCAAAGCTAAGGCCAAAGCCAAGCCGAAGCCACGTCAGAGCGTACGTACGCCATTGGATGTGGGTACAGTGCGTGCTCTGATTGCACAGGTGGATGCAGAGAAGTATCAGGAGGCCATAGAGTGGGTGAAGGAGAGTCTTGAGGATGCTAGTGAGGATACTGAACAGGCAGCTGAAGATGATGATGGTGTGCCACTGTTGCCATTGCTGGATGTACAAAAAGATGCCATGGAGCAGCAGGATTTCCAAAAGATGTTGCTAGCTTTGGGCATGCAGCCACCAATTGTGGGCATGGAAAGCTATTGGCGTATACCAATCTATCTGAATGCGGCCGACCTAAAGCTGCGTGCCAAAATCCTGAACGGTGACGATGTGCAACAAGAAGCAGACGAGAATGTAGATGAAAATGAAAATGAAGAAGACGAGGAGGATGATGAAGAGGAGGAGGAAGAGGAAGACTATCTGGATAAGCACAGCAGACAGCGTCAACGGGCCGCAGCTGACAATATTACGGCTGAGCAACAGCGAAAGTTGAACAGCATCATGTATAGCAAAAGCGACGATGAGGCAGAAAAGCGAGAGCCGTTGACAAAAGCGAAGGATAAAAGCAAACGCAAAGGTAAAGGGAATGACAAGGACAGGGAGAAGGAGAAGGAGAAGGGAAAGCGTCGTCAGCGTAAGCAGCAACAAAAGGACTCGTCGGATGAGCAGGAAGTCAATGAAATAGCGCGCAAATTGGCACGCAAAAAACGAAAGCCTGATGTGTCCAGTGAAGAGGAGAATCCAGAATCAGATGCAGATGTTGAGCAGAAAGAGTCAGTGTCAAAGTCAAAGACAGAGACAGAGCCAAAGCATGGACTCAAACCCAACACGGATGATTTATTTGAACAATTGAAAGCTAAACGCGCCACTAAAATCAAATTGAACGAAATGGTTGTGAATGAGGAATCTGAAACGCAGGACGATGATGCATTTAACTTTAACTCGGAGGACTATCGCGCCAGACTGGAGGAACTGGAGGAGGAAGAACAGCAGCAGCGAAAGGATAAAAATAAGCAAGCAGAACAAGAGAAAATGGATGATGACCACGATGATAATGATGTTGATGATGATGATGTTGATGATGATGAGAAAGAGAATGGCACATTGCATGCGAATAACACAATCAAGAATTCTTCATCATCGTTGTTGTCCTTGCAGCGCACACGTCGTGCTAATGTAATTGACTCGGATAGCGACGACAACGACAACAACGACAACAACGGGAACAACGATGATGTTGGCGCCATGCCTTCAAACAAGACAAACAAACGTCGACGCCCAAGCAGTGACAATGAGGAGAATACACTCGACTCTGATGCTGATGATGAGGATATCAATTTTCTAGCACGTAAAAAAAAACCCGTCAACACCAGCAGTGAGCCGGCCAAGCGACGTCGTGTGGCCGTCATCGATGATGATGATGATGATGATGCAGATTTTTAATTTTATTTCACTTTTGATTCAGTTTTAAGCAAAAAATGAAATTCTATAATAAAATATAATAAACAAAGAAAAACGATTTCATCAACTCTGAAAGTGAGAGAAGAAAGTTTCATTAGTGAAAGTTCTAGTGTTGCCTAAGACTTAGCTGTGTATGTTGCACAAACGATTTAAATACTAAACACGTTTGTTTCCCATGAATGAAGCACACTAATTTCCATTCATAGAGAAAACGAAATAAAGCTTGGGCGTGCACTTGGTATTATTTTTTTTTTTTGTGGACCAATTGCTGTTACTGACACCTTATGAAATGCATCAGGATATATGAGAAACTGCAGCTTTTGCTTATTGTTGGCAGGTAGCAAAAGTCACTTGCCGGAGTATAGTTCAAGCTGTCTGCCAGCAGAAAGGCAACGCCTCAATTCTCCAACTCTCCAACACATGCTCTATATTTATCTCTCTCTCTCTCTCTTCATCTCTCTGTCTCTGCGTTGAGCACTCTTTGCTTGTGCTTGTTGCCTCTGTTGGCAATTTGTGCGGTGCTATTGTGAAGGAGACCATTGCGTAGCTGCATCCTGTTACGATTGCTATTGTATGAGTGTGTGAGTGTGCGTTAGTGTGTGTGCGTATGTGTATGTGTGTCTGCTAATTTGGTGGCTTTTGTTGATGCCACAACCATTGTTGTTATTGTTCTGCAATTGCTGTTGTTGCTGCTGCTGTTGTTGCTGCTGTTGCTGTTGTTACTGCTGTTGCTGTTGCTACTCCAGCAAAAGCTGTTGCAGTTGCGTTTCATCCATTGCTGGTCATGTCCGGACACATGCCCTAAGCCTTAGCAAGTGCACAAAAATACAGCTCAACGCTCAAAATGATTCCTGGTTTTGCTGCAACACATGCAGAGTAAAGTCATTGTCCTGCTTGCGTAATTGCACTTTAGCCCAGCTGCATAGCCTCGTCGTGTTGTTGTCCAACTGTCCAACTGTACACTCGGCCTATTCTATTCAGCTTTATACTGCCCAACCCTGCCTTGCTTTGCTCTGCTCTGCTCTGCCTAGAGGCCATGCCCTTTAAATGCGTTTCATGCGCACATTGTACTTTCATTGCATTCTTTTGGCCTCAGCTTACAGCTAAACGAAACGAAACTGAGAAATTACGACAGAGATATTCTCGTTGCACTTTTCTCTGTGTTATAAAATTTGAAAAATTATTGGAACTGATTTTCAATTTTTCGTAATTCAAATTCAAATTGTTTTTTTTTATTTAATTTAAAAAATAAAATGTAATTATTTTAAATTTATTAATAAATTATATTATAAAATATTTTAAAAATTACAGAAAGACCTTCAGTGAAAGTTCAAATATTTAAACATTTTATTGTTTTATAAATTATAAATTTTTAAAAAAATTATTAATTAAAATTATAAATTATATTTAAATCTAATTTGAAAATTAATATTAAAAAAATGCATTTTCAGCTGTCTGCATAAAATCAGGCAGCGAATTGTGCATGTATTTTCTTTTAATGAATTACAGCAGCTTTTACAACTGTTCAACGCTGCGTATACGTAATAAAGTGCAGATTTAGGGTTAAGTAAGTGCATATGTTTATATATTCATAAAGCAGTTAGCAACTCTTGTTGCTTCTGTTGCAAACACTGACACTGACACCTTATGAAATGCATCAGGATATATGAGAAACTGCAGCTTTTGCTTATTGTTGGCAGGTAGCAAAAGTCACTTGCCGGAGTATAGTTCAAGCTGTCTGCCAGCAGAAAGGCAACGCCTCAATTCTCCAACTCTCCAACACATGCTCTATATTTATCTCTCTCTCTCTCTCTTCATCTCTCTGTCTCTGCGTTGAGCACTCTTTGCTTGTGCTTGTTGCCTCTGTTGGCAATTTGTGCGGTGCTATTGTGAAGGAGACCATTGCGTAGCTGCATCCTGTTACGATTGCTATTGTATGAGTGTGTGAGTGTGCGTTAGTGTGTGTGCGTATGTGTATGTGTGTCTGCTAATTTGGTGGCTTTTGTTGATGCCACAACCATTGTTGTTATTGTTCTGCAATTGCTGTTGTTGCTGCTGCTGTTGTTGCTGCTGTTGCTGTTGTTACTGCTGTTGCTGTTGCTACTCCAGCAAAAGCTGTTGCAGTTGCGTTTCATCCATTGCTGGTCATGTCCGGACACATGCCCTAAGCCTTAGCAAGTGCACAAAAATACAGCTCAACGCTCAAAATGATTCCTGGTTTTGCTGCAACACATGCAGAGTAAAGTCATTGTCCTGCTTGCGTAATTGCACTTTAGCCCAGCTGCATAGCCTCGTCGTGTTGTTGTCCAACTGTCCAACTGTACACTCGGCCTATTCTATTCAGCTTTATACTGCCCAACCCTGCCTTGCTTTGCTCTGCTCTGCTCTGCCTAGAGGCCATGCCCTTTAAATGCGTTTCATGCGCACATTGTACTTTCATTGCATTCTTTTGGCCTCAGCTTACAGCTAAACGAAACGAAACTGAGAAATTACGACAGAGATATTCTCGTTGCACTTTTCTCTGTGTTATAAAATTTGAAAAATTATTGGAACTGATTTTCAATTTTTCGTAATTCAAATTCAAATTGTTTTTTTTTATTTAATTTAAAAAATAAAATGTAATTATTTTAAATTTATTAATAAATTATATTATAAAATATTTTAAAAATTACAGAAAGACCTTCAGTGAAAGTTCAAATATTTAAACATTTTATTGTTTTATAAATTATAAATTTTTAAAAAAATTATTAATTAAAATTATAAATTATATTTAAATCTAATTTGAAAATTAATATTAAAAAAATGCATTTTCAGCTGTCTGCATAAAATCAGGCAGCGAATTGTGCATGTATTTTCTTTTAATGAATTACAGCAGCTTTTACAACTGTTCAACGCTGCGTATACGTAATAAAGTGCAGATTTAGGGTTAAGTAAGTGCATATGTTTATATATTCATAAAGCAGTTAGCAACTCTTGTTGCTTCTGTTGCAAACACCGACTGCGACAGCGACAGAGACTGCGACGTCAACGTCAACGTCAGCTATCACCTGTCATCTGTCACCTGCTTATCGTCGTCGGCTTAAGCGCTTTATACAAACGTGTACATTTTTGAGTTGAAATTAAAAAAAAAGTCTGCCTGCCACGCCCACAAACGTACAGGCACTTTATTAATTTCAAGATGGCGCGCACTCAATTTGAAGGGGAACTCATGGGGCAGTAGGCGGCATGGGGTTTTCACAGTGACGTCAGTCGTTGAGCGGCTCATAATTTATTTCATTAATTTAATCAACCTCGACGCACATGTCAACTGCAGACTTCCTTTATGCTTAGATGCCACACCTTTTTTTTTTTCTTTTAGCTGTGTATGGCACTGCAAAAAAAAAAAAAAAAACTGAAAAAAAGAAAAAGCAAAGAGCAACAAAACGAACTTTATGTTTAAAATCGCTTAATACATCGTAAATTATGCTGAACTTCAAGTAGACGAAAGGCGAAGAGTGAGAGATGGAGAAGGGCGGAAACTGTTTCAAAAGACGCGCTGGATTTGAAGTTGACGCGTAGGACTACGGACACACAGACAGACTACTGTGTGATTATCCTTAGTTGTTGTTGTTGTTGTTTTTTTTTTCTTCTCTTGCTATTTTGCTTTACACTGTTCAGCGCAGAGTTCATTAAGGATATGTCTGAGCATGTCTGTTCGTGCGTATGTGTGTGTTTAGCTCCTGCTGTCTATGTCAGTTTTCTATGTGTTTCTGAGTGTGTGTGTATGTGTATTTGTGTACGGGCGCACAATAAACTGTAACTGCTTTCATTAGGCCAAAACAAGCGCAAGGTCCTAAGTTCGCAAAAGAGTTATAGCCAGGCTTTTCACACGATCTTAACGCGCATTTTCCATCATTAGAACAAAGGACGGCAGTTAGCAATGGCAAACAGCGAAAGGATTAACCTAATCTCGCGACTATAAAAGCAACTTTATATCCACAGATACACACACACACACACACACACACACATATACATCTCACATATACATATCGTACACACACACACACACATGCAGTTAGAGAGATTGTGCTGAAAAAAATATGTGATTTTTCATCATAAAGAATGACGATGAGGACAATCACATATGCAGATGATGGCGCTGTTTGATGAGTTTGTCTTTTGTCTCCATTTTCCTAGAATATTGTTTGTGTGTGTGTTGTGCGTTACGTATGAGTTGTTTGTCAACGCACTATGGGCAATTTGATCAGTTTCTTATATTAAATTAATTTTTTAATTTTAACAATATTTTTATTTAATTTTTATATATTTAAATAACTAATTAAGCTTATCTATTATAGTGACTATAAATCAGGATTTATTTATAAGTAGCTTAACCTGCCGCTAGCAAAACAATAATTTAATTAAAATTTAAAAAATGTAAAAAAAAATTAAAAAGTTAATTGGAATTATAAAAAAAAAATTAGTTAATCTTATAAAATTTGTTAGTGTAAATTTTGAAAATTATATTAATAAAAATAAATAAATATCTAACTTAATATAAATAAAAAACAAAATTTTATATTTTTAGGTATGGTAAAAAGTTTAACGAAATTTTAGAATTTTTTAAATTTTTATTTGAAAAATATCTGAAAAAAATTTTTTTTATCTGACAGATACTTTTGTATCTGAAAAATAATTTTTTTATCTGAAGGATACTTTTGTATCTGAAAGATACTTTTTGTATCTGAAAGATACTTTTTGTATCTAAAGGCTACTGTTGTTCCTATCAGATACTTTTATATCTAATGGCAAGCAATTTGTCCTCAGAATACTTTAAAGAAATTTCCATTACTCCATATAAAGTGCAAGTCATGCCAAAAGCACAAATATCGAAATCATTGAATTTGCACACCGAAATACCAGGCGAGCAGAAATTAATAGAAGGTGAAGAATTTAATATAATTCGATTTTCCGTTACGCCTCAAGCGCGAAACAAAGCGCAGCCAAAAAGTATGCCATATAAATAATAGTGTCTGCTTTTACCATTAACGGCTATTTTCAAAATATTTATGAAGACTTATTATTAAAAGCTGAAGCCTGAAAGTATGCTATACTTATTTTCGAAAAATATAACAAAAATGAGTGCAGCTGCTTGTTGTTCTTTTCTGCTCGCCTGGTACTTCACACAAAAAAATCAACTGGTTTTTTATTTTTAACAGCGACTTGAGCTGAATTTGTTTTTTTTGCCCTAACGGAAATTCAAATGTTTCCCAAAAACTAAATTGTTGGAATATTTATATTAAAAAAGCATTTTTGTTTGCATTTGCAATCGTAACGGAAATTTAAAATTTCGCATGTTTAAATAATTTTTAAAAATTATATTAATGCCAAAGAAACAGGAAAAATTATCCATAGTACAGCGGCACATGTTTTTCTAACAATCACACAATGTTTATACAACAAAACTTTTTACACGCAGCCATCATCATACGGTGAGGTAGAGGCAGAGGCAGAGGCAGAAGCAGAGGCAGTAGCAGAGCTTAAATTGAAGCCGATTTGGGCAAAGACAAAAAGCGTCTTTGACGTGTGATAAACACAATGACAGTAGCAATGGCGAAAGCGTTGCAGGGTAAGCGGGCGCTATGCTGAAGACGGAAAGAAAAACACTTGGGCAGAAAAACTTTACTGACTTTGTCTGTCAAGCATTATGTATGGTATGTGTTCGTGTCTATGTGTGTTTGTGTTTCTGTTTGTGTCTATATGTCTGTGTGTCTGTGTGTGACAAAAACAGTTCAGTGTCCTCAGTCACAGGCTTTGGGGAAATCAAAGCAAAAACACCAAGGATATCTTTGAAGTGTTTTTCTGTTGCTCAAATCCAAGTTAACTTGTCGACCTACTTAAAAAAACATACGCCACACACAACACATACACTCACAGACACACATATACATATAAATAGACGTATAAAGCGTGGATTTGACTTAATTAAAACTTCCTATATATTCGAGAGGTAATACTTAACTTGATTTGAAAATTAACTAAGGCTTAAAAAATGAAACCTTGTATACTTCCAATGTAATATTTTAGTTTTCAACTCAAATAAAAATAAACTCAAATATTTTAAGCACATTAAAATATATTTATTGTTATAAATTTTAATAAAAATTTTATGTTTTCAATCGAAAATATTTTCCAACATTTTTTCAAAAAAAAAAAAAAATATTTCAAGGACATTAATCTTTGTAAGTGAACCATGAAAAGTGTTTTTTGCTTTGTATTTGTCAACTTCTTCTTTTTTTCTGGCTTGCTGTCAACTTTTTGACATACATTTTGTTTTTCAGCTTTTTCCCCATTTTCAGTTGCTGCACCTAAAAACAAAAAAAAAAAAAAACAGAAAAAAAGGGAAAACTATTGCTTAGAATTTAGTGCGTGTGCTGTACAGTCAACTGTCGTTAGAGTGGCAGGCATTCATTCTCTCTCATCCCTCTTCGTCTTCCTAGACAACAATGACAATTCATGCTTGGGCTTTGTAACGCCCAATAGACTTTATTCTCAACTTGTTTGAAGCGGCTTATGAAACATTTTGTGGACGTTTCTCGTTTAAGTCCTGATGAGGGTTGCTTCTACTGTTTTTAGAAGTCGACTAATTGGTATTACGACTGTTCTTCTTGTTGTTATTGTTTGTGCACTACTCAATGTCAGACAAGAAGCGAAGAGCCCATTGTTTTCGGGGATTAGTCCAAGCCAAAGACCAATCTGTATAGTAAGAGCAGCTAAGAGTAAGGGATGGGCTAGGCTGGGTCAGGCCCAGGCCCAAGCCTAATAATTAGCCAAATGGCTGCCAAGTTTTGCAACTATTTTCTTTTTGTTGTTTTGTATGCAACTATTTGGGGGCGTTGCAAGAGACAAATATATAAATTCAAAGATTCATATGATGATTTAGCACTGTCGCATCTTTTGATTCTTTGCCAAAATATTTTACATTTAAGATGCCATAAATAAATTCGACTTTGGGCTCGTTCAGCGACTTGCTTGGCCAATTAAAGCATGACTTATAAGCTCGAACAAATCGGGAAATAGATATATGTATGCATTATATGTATAGTAGATGACAAAGAAACAGTGGCAACAGTGGAAGTTGAAGGAAAAGCCATAAATTTGCTTTTGGCTAGAAAAAGGCTGCTTTTTGTCGGGATTTATTAGATGGCAAAATGCGGTTTCTAATATTAAATGGCGGCAAGAATAATTCCAGAGATTTGCGACATGTGGCGAGCAAAAGAAACTTTTGTCCCTTAACCAGTTGCCACGCTGTGGCAAGCACATATTTTTTTTGCATGTGAGTTGGAAGCTTAAAGCTGCCTTTTGCCTGCTGCCTGCTTCTTGCTTCACTTTTATTTAAAACTATTAAAATAACGATGGAAAAAAATGGCTTGCAAATTGTTAACACAAAACCAATAAAAGAGGTTGAGTTCACAATTGCCATAAATAACTTTAACAAATTGCAACAGTAAATGCCATAATGCAACAGAGGTGGTGGTGGTGGTGGCAGCAACTGAGCGACTGAGCGTGAGGCTGATGCTGATGCTGAGGCAGAGGTTGAGGCGGACACATCAGCTGCTTGTGGGCGTAGACATGGGCATAGCCATTGGCGCCCATTATTTATACACGGGCAATTTTCACGCGCTTTTTCTCGCTGGATAAGCGAAAAAAAACAACAACAACAGCAACAGAAACAGCAGTAGCAGCAGCAACCACAACAACAACAATAACAATAACAATGGCAGTAGGGAAAATAACTGCATGCAAAATTCAAGCCTCAGTGATTTTTATTTATGAGCGTAATTTGTGTGGATGGGGGAAAGCAGGGGTCGACGTGGGAACATGATGTGATGGCTTGAGGGGGACTGTACTGGCGACCGGTAGTCAGCGCATTAACAGAACCACTGCGAAGAGGACTATAAACCAAAATTACTGCGGCGCCATCAGCGTCTGCTTTTTGTTTGCATTCGCGCTCGCTTATTTATTAAATTGATGGCAAATGCAATTGCAGCTCGCCATTTTTACTGTTTATATGGACAATGAGACAGACAATTCGACAGACTGACCGAGGCAGCAGGTGTCTGTCATGTTCAAACAATGGACGTTGTCTGATTGCATTACTTAAAATGTTAAAAGAAAGAAAAAAAAATAAACAATAAATAAAGAAAATCGAAGATTGCAAATAATTTATTTTAATTGCAGCTTATAATTATAATAAATGAAAAAATACACAAAAAATAATAATAATAAAAATTAATAATATTAATAATGATATTTAAGAATTACAATATTAATGCTAATGCTAATGCTAATGCTAATGCTGATGCTAATGCTAATGCTAATGCTAATGCTAATGCTAATGCTAATGCAAATGCTAATACTAATGCTAATGCTAATGCTAATGCTAATGCTAATGCTAATGCTAATGCTAATGCTAATGCTAATGCTAATGCTAATGCTAATGCTAATGCTAATGCTAATGCTAATGCTAATGCTAATACTAATACTAATACTAATGCTAATGCTAATGCTAATGCTAATGCTAATGCTAATGCTAATGCTAATGCTAATGCTAATGCTAATGCTAATGCTAATGCTAATGCTAATGCTAATTCTAATGCTAATTCTAATGCTAATTCTAATGCTAATGCTAATTCTAATGCTAATGCTAATGCTAATTCTAATGCTAATGCTGAGGCTAATGCTAATGCTAATGCTAATGCTAATGCTAATGCTAATGCTAATGCTAATGCTAATGCTAATGCTAATGCTTATGCTAATGCTAATGCTAATGCTAATGCTAATGCTAATTCTAATGATATTGATAATGCAAATACTAATGCTACTGTTAATGCTAATGCTAATGCTCATGCTAATGCTAATGCTAATACTAATGCTAATGCTTATATTAAAACTTATGCTTATACGAAAACTAACGTACATACTATAAATAATAATAATGAAATCTTATAACTTGAGCCGTAAAAACGTCCATCAATACATCACAGAAATCGTGACATAATCAAAATATGCTCACTCCCATAAAGTAATGTCCCACAAATAGGAACAATCGTAAGTGGCTTAAATACATTTCTCAATGGCGCTTTCAGTATATAAATCAGTTTCATTTCGGTTGCTTTTGCCAGGATCTCGATCTGATAAGTTATGTAGCACCTGCTTGGCATGCAAAAAAAGCATTAAACACTAAACAAATGTGAAAAGTGGAAATGCGGAAATGCTGAAATGTGAAAATGTGGAAATTTTTTGGCAAAGTTTGTTTCTTCTACGGAATTGGGCGGCGCTGTGAAGTATGCAACGTTTATTTGTATTCACCTTCATTCATTCGGTTGAGAAAAATATGTCTGCCATTTTGTTTGCCATTTTTAATGTGTTTTTCTTTTTTGGTTCGCATCTTTTTTTTTCTCACTGAGGGCGGTCGAAGTTCCATGGCTCGGCGGGGGCGTGTGAATTCTGGGGGCGTTACGTGGCCGCTGCTGGCTGTTCTGTTCACTGTTTTCTGCATGTATTTTCTTATTTTCTTATTTTTTTTTTTTACTTTTTTTATTATTGTTCGCAATGTGTGCGTGAGTTTACGCTTTATATCGCAGTGCTACGTGGCCGTAGGTTTACTTTTATAATCTACACCAGAGCCAGCAGGGCGGCCATAGATGGAAACACGGGGCTAGAGAGGGGTCGCTTTGTGGTAAATTTGCAAAATGCGTGCACAGACTAACGGTACATGATGCGAGCATCGAGCAGATCCAAAATCGAGCAGAGAGCACAGAAAATCGAGCATTTTTATCGTTACCAAGAGAATTTCCACGCAAATTCTTGTATCATCCATGCATCTATCTTTTTCCTGGTTTTCTTTTTCCATTTTCAATTTTTTATTTTTTCGGTTTTTGGTTTTTGGTTTTCTGCTGGATTTTGATTTTTGTGGTTGCAACGTAGCCAGCAAAAAAAAAAGACAATTGACAAAGAGGCGATGTCAATGGCGGAATGAGAGACAGAGGCAGAAGCAGAAACTGTGGCAATACCAACGGTCATGGGAATCGCGTCACAAGTTCCGCCTCTGTTGTTCAGAAATCAATTAAAAATCTAAAAAACTTGCCGCCAACCGTTTGACACTACATTGAAAACTGTCCATTGGGCATTTTAATCCTCTTACCAGACTCACGCAGACAAAATTCATTTTGGCCATGTTTCTAATTGGTTGGTCAAATAACTTTAAAACATTTTCAATGCTAGCCATAATTTTATTATATCTTTAACTTATTTACGGTATTTACGGTATACTGAAATATGCTGCATAGAATATTATATTATTTGAATAACAAAGAATTCTATAGAAAAAAAAAGAAAGAAATATATATGAAAAAAAAACTTGGTTAAGCTAATCAACTGGGCAAAATATAACGAGGGTTGCTTTCCAAATGCAAACGCTTCAAATTGAGCTCAAAGCATTTTTCTCTTTCTTTCATTTTGCTTGATGTAGAGGCGTAGAGAGAAGTAAAACGAGAAGTTTAACGAAGGGGCAAAAGAGTCGCCAGATAACAAGATTAAAAACCTTTCAGTGTCAGAAATTGAATTCAAATTCGGCACACAAAAGTATGCAAAGAATTGAAGTTGACTCGTGGCAGCAAAATGACAAATCGAAGTGTTGCCCCGTACACTGTACAATACGAGTACAAACATACGTATGTGGTGAACAGCAAGTAAAATGGAAAGAACAGACAGAGAGAGAGAGAGAGAGAGAAAGAGATAGAGAGAGAGAGTGAATAAAATGAAGTATTGTAGTGTGAGGTAGTATGAGTAAATACCACTTAGAAGTCAAGCAGCAGGCACTAACAGTCAACAGAGCCGGAGACGTGCCAGACAGAGACAGAGGCAGAGTCAAAGTCGAAGGCAGCTCGTTTAACTTGGAATATAACTCATACGCCTAGTTGTGCCGCCAGCTAAGCCTCACGCATTGTACTTTTATCCCCTGCTCATGGCCAGCCAGCCTGCACAGTTTTGTTCATTCCGTTTCTCTTCAATTCCGTTCTGCTCTGTTCTGTTCTATCCTGTTCAGTCTTGTGCTGTCCTGTCCTGAGTCGAATTTCAACTTTTTTTTTTTTTTTTTTTAAGTATTATTACATTCCTTTACCCTTTTCAAACGAATTTGTCTGCGTAGTTTGTATACATGCTTGTATGTCTATATATATATATATATATAAATATATATTCACATACATGTATATATTTTGTATATGTCTCTGTTGTTGTTTTTGTTGTTGTTTTTGTTGTTTGCTGCTTTCAACCTATTATTATTGACTTTTTGGCGTTGGCGACATTGCGGACGATGTTGGCATCTCATATGGCTGTCGCCATTCTCAAGTGCACGTGCCACACCCCATACTCCATATGCCATACCACTCCCACTTCCACTCCCACTCCTGTTCCCACTCACACTCTCAATTTGTCAGCGTCTAGTCGTTGCTTCAATTGTTGTTGGCGACTTGCCTTCAGTTTGCAATGCATGGCAATGGCAAGTGATGAAGCGAAACTTCACAAGCCAGCAAGCAAGCAGCAACGCAAATCTTTTCATCTTTGGCTGTAGCCACTTTACTTTGCTGGCATGCAGCAGTACAGTATATATATATATATAGCATATGGCACGCCTCCATTTACCGTTCATATTTACACATTAGATTATTGCATGCCTAAGCATATCCTCTAACAAAAAGAAAAAAAAAATAGAAGGCAAAAAAAAATGCAGTTGCTCAGCAGCAAAAAAAACTCAACAACAGCCTCTGCCTCAGTCTCAGTCTCAGTCTCATTCACTGTGCACTTTGACTTTAGTTTGCCACTCGAGACTTGCACAAATGTTTACTAGCCTGTTCGTTGTTGTTGTTGCTGTTGTTGTTGTTGAATGATAACGGAAACATCAAATAAATATTATTTTCTCTGCTGACATATTTCTTTCGCCAGTCTACAGTCTACATATCTGACATTTCCATTTGTATCTCGATTTCTATCTCTATCTCTTTCTCCGTTTCTATTTCTATTTCTTTTTGCCATTTGTATTTATTTCTTTGGCTAAGCCTTAGCTCTGTCTGCTTGCTACTGTTGGCTGTTCGCCTTATTCGAATAACTTTTTCTTTGAGCGTATTAACCTTCTCTTTGACATATGTATGCATGGTGTGACAAGCCAAAGGTGTGTTGCCCAACATGTGCATGTGCACATGTTCATGTTCTGTCTGCTTGTTGTGGCACAATTGAAAGTCAAGTGCTTATCATTCAACAGCTTAGCTTAACTAGCACTGAGAAATAAATAACTATGCGAAAGCATAAATATTTATTACATTGTTGCGTAATCTATGCAAATATAACAAAACATAACATGTGGCATTTATGGTTGCTATATATTTGCCTTTAGGTGCGAGAGGGACAAGGTCAGAGTAAAGCACAGCTGGTATAAGCTGCATAGTGAGCTTAATTAGGATTAAGCCTTTATGTTGCATATGCCACATTTTAAATACGCTTGCCACAATAAAACATTGAAAAAAAAACACTAGAAAATACAAAGCATATGCAAGTATTATCATCACACACACACACACGCAGACAAAGACATATACATAAATGTTGAGGAAATATAAGCTGCTTAGTTTTTGGTAATTATAATATGATGATGAACAAATTCAAATGTTAAAATTATTTTATTGTTGCTGTTGTAAATTAATACAACAAAACAAATATAAATTTTTGATAATTTTATTGTTTAGCTAAATAAACATTTAACTCGAGAGAATTATAAATAAATTTATATACTATAAATATTTAGATAAAATGAAAGTAATTTCTTTCTTCCTTTAACAATGTTTCAAATATTTCAAAAATTCTTCAATCTTTTTTATTATATTCATACAGCAACTAGTCAAAATATTTGAGTATTTAGTCAACGCAATAATGCAGCAATTCATTGAAATTTGTGCAAAAACTTAAAGTTGGCAATTTATGAAATTGTCGTTGTTGTTGCTAAGAAATTCCTTTGATTGTGTAGAGAGATTACATCATAAAGAATTCAAAGTGCTTATCTGTAAGTAAGAACGCAAGTAAACTGAAAGATAGAAGGTAGCAAAAATTGTTGTCATATTCATACAACAGTAACAACAACAAAAACAAACATAAATATTTGAAACGAAACAAAAGAAGTAAGTAAAGTTATAGCATGTACAACTTGAGAAACAAGGCAAAGAGATGACAACAAAACTGCAAGAATAAATATGAGTAATGTGGCTTAAATTGCATAGCATTTCTTAGCCACCGATACATAGATACTCTAGAAAAATGCAGTTAAAATAAAATTAAAATTAAAAACTTATATTATACATTATTTAAATTATTGTGCAACTTTGTAAATTTTTAAAAAATTTTTATAAAATTTTAAAATTATTTTGTAAAATTTTAATTTTATTTTGTAAAATTTTAAATTTATTTTGCAAATTTCATTTTATTTGTAAATTTCTAAATTTCTTTTGTACATTTTTTTAAATTATTTTATAAATTTTTAAATATATTTTGTAAATTTTTAAAAATTGTTTTGTGAATTTTAAAAATTGTTTTGTAAATTTTTTAAAAATTGTTTTCTGAATTTTAAAAATTGTTTTGTACATTTTTAAAAATTATTTTGTAAATTTTTAAAATTATTTTTTAAATTTCTAAAATTATTTTTTAAATTTTTAAAATTATTTTGTAAATTTTTAAATTTATTTTGTAAATTTTCAAAATTTATCTTTTTAAAATAATTTTGCAAATTTTTTTTTTGTATTAATTTTTAATATTTTCTTTTTTCAATTTATTTTATATTTTATTTTTATTTTATTTATTATATATATTTTCTATGTCATTTCTTTATTTCATTATTAATTTTAACTGATCAATTTTCGTTATTCGATATTTACAGTAAATTGACAAACAGGGTATCAGACAGCAGTGACTGTCAAACTTTGCTTAAAGAAGAATATTCAAAAATTTCAACAATATTTTATTTTATTTTATTTTGTTACGCATGCATGTCTCTTTCTCTCTCTCTTCACTTCTCTCTCTCTCTCTCTCTCTCTGTGTGTCTGTTAGTTTACTTTGCGTGTGTTTGTATTTCCGTTTTGTGTATGAATAAATATATTTTTTCTCTTTTGGCTTAGCTGATGAAAAACGCATTTTGTGGGCACACAGACATAATGGCGCATTGTCTGTAACTCTGTAACGCTATATCTTTCTCTGTCACTCTCTCTCTCTCTCTCTCACTCACCCGCTCGCTCTCTATGTGTGGCTGTGTGTGTCTCTTTGTATAATATTTCAAGTACAAGTGCGCAGTTGAACTCTAGCCAAAATAGATGTATGCAGACTATGTATATCGTATCTCTCTCTCTCTCTCTTTCACTCTGCGTGTGTGTGTGTGTGTGACGGTTGCTTGTATTGTTGTTGATGTGATAAACGCGTCTAGAATTATAATTAAAGCAAATCTATGAATGTTATGGCTAAAACACGCACACATGTGTTAGAATCTTCGTCTTTCTGTATATACATATATATATATATATGTATGTATGTGTGAGTGTATGTGTGTGTGTGTGAGCAAGACTGTTGACTGTCCTTCCTGCTCTTGCTGTAAGAATTTTTCGCATTTTACGTGCTTTCATTAAAAATGAAAACATTGTGCCGCCTTCAACTTGAATTCTCACTCTCGCTCTTACAAGCAGCTCATCTCTTCCCTCTCCCCCTATCTCTCTTTCTTTCTCTCTCTCTCTCTCTCTCTCTCCCTTTCCTTAGCTAAACGTTGCCAATTCTAAGCAGACTATAAATGTTTCCACACACACAGACACACGCATAGCCACGTGTGCGTGTGTGTGTTTGTGTGCGTGAACTGCGTGTTGCGACATGTTTCCTTTTTTGGGGTCTGTGAGGCAAATGTTGCCTTTGCTGCTGCTGTTGCCCTTGTAATCTTGGTAATAACCACAAAAATTATTATTGTTTTTGTTGTTGCTGTTGTTGCCGTTGCTGCTGCTTTTGTTATTGTTGTAAGTGCCAATATTGTCATTAGAGTGCGGCTTGTTACGCAAAAAGCCGCAGCAAGTCGCGTTGCCAGCAACAAAATGCGGCAACATCTTGCGGCATTTTTCGCTTTGACGTCTTTTGTTTTTCGTGTAAGCGACACGTTTACGTTTACTTGTTTCCCCACTTACCACACCTCTCAACATCTCTTTCTCCCGCTCTCTCTCACTCTCTCTCACTTTCGTCCCCTCTTGCTTGCTAAATAACTGCATCATTATTTTCATCTTTACTTTGTTCATTAAACGAACATGAAACGTTAATTTAATAAAGTCAAATTCGGTTCGCTTGACTGTGGTTCGGTGGCTCAAGTTGTTGCCTGGCTTCACTCTGCGTCTCTCTCTCTTTCTGTGGCATTTCTAATTGAGCCAAGTTAAGAGCCAAAGCCAGTCACAGTCACAGTCAGAGTCACATTCACTTTGACTTTGACTTTGATGTATTCAAATGTAACTTGCTAATTTCTATCGGATATTCTATTATATTATATTATATTATATTATATTATATATATATATTATATTCTATTATTTTATTCTGCAGGAAATACAATGTTGAGCTTGAAGTAATAATAAAGTCAGTCAATAGCTTTGGGAAACCAGAAAATATATAAGAATGTAGATAATGAAACCTACAAAATATTGCAATTAATATGCAAAAAAAATTGTAAATAAAAAAAAATAATAAAATAAAATAAATAAATAATAAAAAATAAAATAAATAAAAATTGTAAGTAAATATTGATAATATTTTTACTCATACATTTTTTTTTTTTTTTATTAAATTTTATTTGAAGTTAAAAATTAATAAAAATTGTTTAATTCTAAATTTTTTTATACTTTTTATATTTATTTAATATTTATTTAATATTTATTTTATATGTAAATTATTTTTGCTTAATTATTGCTGACATTTTAATAACCAAACTCTTACATTTTTCTTGACATGAATTTTTTTTCGAGTTAAAATAATAAAGCTAAAAATTAATTAAAGCATTTTCTCTTCTTTTGGCTATTCTTTATTACATTATTAACATTTATAAAAATTTATTTTTTATTTAATTTGTTTATAAAATATTTTTTCTTGCATTTAACTAATAAATTTCATAAAATTTTGTCAAGCCTTAAATTTCATTTAATCTTGAAATAACACTGCTAAAAATTAATTAAATGAATTTCTATTATTTTATATATATTTTATTATATTTCATTATTACTTTTTATATTCATTTATTATTTATTTTAAACGTGTGCCAACAATTTTTTTTTCTTTAGTTTTGCTTGCATTTTACTTGTAGAAATTGTTGAAATTGTTCTGACGACATAAATTGCATTTAATTATTTAATGAATTCATTTGCGTTTTTAGCTCTTCAGGCAAAAAGTTCAATTTTAATGATTGGCTTCATTTTACAGTTCAATGAACCTGAAATAAACTCAACATGCCACTGACTTTGTATGTGCTTGAGTTTCAACACTTGTTTTTACGCCTTTCCTTGAACTTTTTTATGAAACTATAAAACGCATTTTTAGCTGGTAGTTGCAGCACGCACACACACATACACATACACACATAGAGCGAGAGAGAGAGAGTTTCATTTGGCACTAAACTAAAATTGCATAATCACCCAACGCACCACAGTGGTGCTCAAAGTGGTCGTTAAGCTTTCGACGTTAGCTTTGCTGCAACTACCTCTTGCCACAATATTATACCACAAAAAAAAAAGAAGAGAGAACACACATACACATACACACACACATACATACACATGCACATGCATAGCCATAACCTCAACTCTTGTTAAGCGTTAAGCGTAAAGTTTTGTGCCACACACGTGGCAACAAAGTTCGACTGTTACTAAGCCAAAGCCAAAGCCAAACTGTTGGCACTTTTATTAGCATAAATATTTGTTAAATCCAACAATGGCAACAACCACAGCAGCAGCAACAACAACAAGAATAACAACAAGAACAACAACAAGAACAACAATAATAATAATATTCATGTGAAAAGTTTTAAGCGTTTTCATTGGAAATGATTTAACAAAAATTCACATATTGTTTGTATGAGCAGCGTGAGCTGTGTCTATGTGTGTGTGTGTATGACAACATCCCTCAAAGCAACCCTCAAAAAGAAAGTAAAGTCCTCCAAAGCCCAAAGCCCACGTAATGTGTTTCATTAAATCGAACTGTACCCCCTTCCCACACACACACACCCCCCCCCTCGTCCACAACCCTTACGTAACATACTCTTCCCCTTTGCCATGCTATGCCGCACAATTTCCCTTAGTTTTCCGCTGCTGATGCTTCTTTGTCAGCTACGTTCAGCTTGGCTCTGACTCTGACTCTGACTCTGGCTCTAGCTCAGGTTGCCCTTGCCGCCTGTCGAGGTTAAATTGAAGAAATGTGTTCTAATTAGCCGCACACACACACACACACACACACACACGTGGCTGCTCTTATAGCAGGATCTTACCCTTCTTCTACCTCTCTCTCTCCAGCAGAGCAGAGCAGCCGTCAGTTGTGGCAAAGTTTGCGTTGCCGAAAACTTGTTGTTAAAGTCGCATTAGCCCGTTTAAGGTATAACACAGTACATGGCTAATGAGCTACAGCAGCAGCAGCAGTAGCAGCAGCAGAGATGCCAGCGCCAAGTGAAATTTATTGTTAACAAAAATGTTGCTGTCAGCCAAAAAAAAAAGAAGAAAAATACGAAAAAGAAAAGGTTTATATTATATTTTGCGGCTATTTTTAAAAGTACAATTTTTAGTCTCTCTCCCCCTTCCCCTTACCCCTCCCCTTTCCACTCTTCTTCATTATAATTAGAAACTATTTAAATGTCAAAATTGAAGTGGGAGAAAGTGAAAATTGCTTTGCGTTTTTTTTTTTTCCTTCAGTTTTTTTTCTTATATTTTAGCTTCTTCTTCATCTTCTTATTGTTGTTGTTGTTGTAATTTTAAGCACAACACAAAAAGTGTACAACGAAAATGATTGTACTTAAATTTGCTGCGGACTATTTGCCGCGACTATTGATGTGCGCGCATTAAAAAACAATTTTTATGCACAGCAGCAACATCAACATCAACAGCAGCAGCAGCGACTGAACAACTTGTAGTCCATTTCAGACCCCAATCTCTACACCCGCTGACTGCTGACTTTTACCTACCATTGCGACATGGACATGGACAGTTCCGGCAGCGAGCAACAATGAAGCCTTAAGTGGACTTTTATTGACTTTTAGTCAAAACGAATTTCGACAATTTATCGAACACAGTTCGTCGCGTGTTCATTATGCAAGATGACGATGACGATGTCTGAGATGATGATGATGATGATGATTGAGATGATGATGATGATGATTGAGATGTTGATGATGTTGGTATCATTGATGAGCTGGGGCATGTATGGGCGTATGGGCGTGTCTGCCACTCTTATTCGTCTAGCTCATCAATTTCGCATTCGATTTGAATGGACACAAACACTGCTGCTGCTGCTGTGGCTGCTGTTGCTGCTGTTGCTGCTGCGCGCCATGTTGTTCACTCAACTGTTGATACTGTTATTTTCTCTACATTAAATTGTATTTAGAAAACAAATTGACAAAAATTTTACTATTGTTTTTTTTTCTCTCAGTTTTCAGTGACTGCTCTCTGGCAGTGATAATTGCGATAGTATCGATATTCATGAAATATATATAGACCTTTCTCCATATATATATCTTTCTTTATCTCTTATTTTTATTTCTACATATCGCTATATTAGCCAAGTTTTACAATTTATTCCTTTTACTAACTGCTGCAAGCATCTGACATTCTTCTGCTCAGTCAGCCAATCACAGAGTTGCCACTTTCCATTTTCCATTTTCCACTTTTGATGTGAACAATTGCAGCAATTAAGCGCAGTAAAATGTTTATCAAGTCAGTGATAGATGAATGCTTGCAGAGATGCTTGGATAGACTGTCAGTCAGTGATAGGCAGTGTGACAGTTAGACAGATGGAAGGACAACTGCTGGTAAACAAAGTGTCAAACGGACTGTCACTTTTCATGCAGCTCGTAAACAATAACAAATCAAATTGGCGACAGACAGGAAAAGCAAAGGGCGGATGCTAAGTGTGAAGCAAGCAAGTGCAGCATAACAAGCAGCAAACCACAGCAGCAGCAGCAGCAGTAGCAGCAGTAGCAATAACAACAACAGCAAACAGCAAACAGCAACAGCAGCAGTAATAACAGTTTCAACAGCAGCAAGAGCAACAACAACAACAGCAACAGCCAAAAGCCACAGCAAAAACAACAGCCGAAATTACTTTGCCTCCGTTAGAGCATACAAATTTAATGGCATTGCCATTGTCTATATACTAGATATGCATGTGTGTGTGTGTGTGTGTGTCTGTGTGTGTTTGTCTTCTTGTGGTGTAGGTGTCTCTCTGTGTATTTGTGTGTGTTTGTCTGCGGTGTCAGACAAACAATGAATACCTTAATGTCCTGCAGCAGAACTCATGCCACATGTGGCGACAGCCTCAAACCCCAAGCATGTTGACTCATCAATGTTGACTCATAAAATTTTACTACGACTATAACTTTGACTAAACGAAACTGCAGTAAAATTTAAATACTTTTTTTTTCATAGAAATTCGTACAAAATATTTCAACTCTTGATTTTTGAGCATTTCATCAGAAAAATAAAGAAAAATATCTTTGAAATTCGATGCCAATTTACAGATACAAAAAATCAAAAGCAAAGCAAGAATTTTCATTGTAATGACGAAATACAATCTTAATATTATTGCCTTCTGCATTTATTATCGAATGTCTGATAATATTATTTTACCTGTTTTATCTCGCAAAAATTTATGAAATGAACTTTATGAAGTTTCTTATTTTTTTTTATGACTTTTTCTTGCTGTTGCTGCTGTTGTTGTTGATTCAACTTGTGCTGTGAAGAACGTAATGCGCTTTCGTTGCAGATTCCTTTCGTGCAAGTAGATGCTAAGGACATGCCAGCATGTTATTACTGAACTAACTGAAGTTGTTGTCGTTGTTCTTGTTGTTGTTGCTATTGTTATTGTTACTGCCACTGCTGCTACTGGCACTGCTGCTGCTGCTGCTGCAGTAAATATGAGATACTGTTTGCACGGAATGCATGACAACACTTTATTACGGCTGCCAGACAGTGGGCGGAGAAGTCAACGTACAAGTATCTGACAGTGCAGCTCCTTGATTTTCTTGCCAAGACTTCGTCTCTTGGCTGCCGGCTGCCGTCTGCCTATTTTTTTTTTTGTAGCTATGCTAAGGATTTATGTAGTGCCACGCCCACTTGCCCATTCACCCGAATCGCATGGTGCTGGAAATTGCCAATGTCTGCATAAAGTTTTTTTTTCAAATCTGCTTGTTATTAATTTTTGATGCCTTGCAGCATTGCTAATACGCCCCATTGGTCGCCTGTCGTATACGTAATATTATTGCTAATAAGTTTTCTCTTCATTTTTTATTTTTTATTTTTTTTTTGGCTTGTTTTTCATTTTCAGTGCATGCGCCATGCTGCAGTTTTTGCTCGATGCAGGAAAAATTCGTTTTTTGTTTTCAATTTTTTATACTTTTGCACCTGACGGATATTTGCATGACCTTTGACATTAGGGTCGCTTTTGAAATGCCATGTAAAGAGTAAAAATGTTGTTTACCATCACAAAGTTTTGTCCCTGAACTTTTCACAACGTAAATGTCAGAAGCTGTCAAGGTTACAGCAAACTGTTGGCCAACTGCTGCACTGATTAAAAAAGAAAAAAAAATGAAAACCCGTTAAAGGATGGCAACAAATTTATTGCCATGAATTGAACTATTTATGGAACTAAAAGTAAGAGAGAGAGAGAGAGAGAGAGAGAGAGAGAGTCTGGTGTTGGCGCCAGCATTGATGGCATTTAATGAGTTGGATATCTGGCATGTCTGGCAAACATAATTGAATAATAAAATGCGTCAATGTTTGCCTTTGCCCAAAATGCAAGTGAAGGCAAGTCTGTTACTCTTACCACATGCTACTTGCCACTTTTAACTTGTCGCTTGCCGGTTGCCGGTTGCCGCTTGCCACTTTTCTGCACAATTTTCTTCCCTTCCTGTGGCCTGTTAATAATCAAAATGGACGCTGGAACGGTTATAAATGCTGGCGTCACAAAACTTTGCCAATGGACATAATGCGACTTCGTCATCATCATCATCATCATCATATTCATTGTTGTTATTGCTACTGCTGCTGCTGCTGCTGTGTGTCGTGCAGGCAGCACAAAAAGAAGAAAAGAAACTTGGCGCATGAAGCAATAACAAGAACAGAAAACAACAACAACAAGAAGAACAAGAACAACAAATGAAAGAAGAAAGTACAAGCAGAGAAGAAAAGTTGTGGAAAGTCCATTAAATACATAAACCTGCCACGAAATGTTCATGGAAAGCGCATAAAGAAACTTTGTAGTCCCCGCCCCCCGGCCTTCGCCTTCGCCTACGCCTCATGACTGGCGCGACAAAGTCAATGGAAAATAGAAAATGCTGAAACTATTTATGCGCACCATATGTGACCCTCACACTCACACACACAAACACACAAACACACACACATATACAAAGACATCTGGTCATCGTGTGTTTGTTGGGCGTAATAACTTGATTTGTGCACAATGCGGGCGAATTGTTAGAGATAGGCAGGCAGGGGAATGATTGAGGATGAGGATGAGAATGAGAATGAGGAAGGAAAGAAGGATATGAAGGAAGGAGGTAAATGGGATGAAATTGCCGCAGATGCAGCACAAAAAGGTCATGCCCCGCATTTAAGTCAGCAAAACTGCGATACAACAACAACAGTAACAACAACAAGTCTGTGAACAGAGGACAATGAGAACGCGCACTGTTTGATTGTCGTCCAGTCAGCGTCAGTTTCAGCTTCAGTTTCAGCGTCAGCGTCAGTTTCTATTCTAGTTTATTTATGACTTCCTTAGCTTAGAAATGTAAAAAACAATTTCGTATTTTTGCCAATAAAGCAGAAAGCAAAAACCAGAAATTGATGCACATAAAATATTATATATGAAATGCATTGAAAATGGGCGTGGCCATAAAACGCGCATTAAATGCCAAAAAGAAAAAAAAAGGAAAGATAGAAATACAATTTTTTATTTATTTCTTGCATTATACTGAATAAATGTTGCCTGTAAATTAAATTATTTTGACAAAATTATCATAAAAAAATAAGAACAAAAATTTTTAATTATTATTTTATTTAATTTTAAACATTTTGAAATCATTTTTCATTTAACCAAAAAAAAAAATGTGAAAAAATAAACAGAATTTCAAAGTGTGCTTAATAAATAAATAAATAATTTTTATTGCATTCTTGGCACACAAAATATTGTAATTTCATGGCGCATTTTATATACTTGCTGCGGCTATGGCTATGAAAAGCACATTCATTGAGTTATGAGCTGTATTTTATTTAAGGAGAAAAACGTTAAAAATTAATAAATAAAATCGAATAAAAGCAACAATTTGATTTGTTTGCTCATTTTGCCACTTTGCTTTTAACGTATAAATTAAGGCAAACTCTGTCTGTGAGCTTGATGACGCGTTTTTGATGGCCACAAAACATTAGAAGGCCTTTGGCTTTATGAGCATGCCAGAGTCATGTACAGTGGCGGTCAAAGACAGCCAGTGAATGTCAGAGAAAACAGGCAGTAAAACAAAGGATATTAAATAAACGGTTTTGCCTAACAGTAGCATGAGCATTGAGTTGAACAATAGTCTACTTCTCTTAACTTGGTCAGCAGTCAATTGTCTGGCAATTTAAAAGGCATGGAAGATTGCGAGTAGAATGCGAAAAGATGAAGATTTTAAGACTGTCCAGAAAATTGTTGTGTCTGCTGACATAAGCCTCAAAAGTTGCTCGACATTGTGTGACGTTCAGTTTCATGTGTTGATGCGCTGACAACGGGAATCCTTTTGACTGATTTCTCTGAATTAATACAACAAAAAACAAAAAAAAAAAGGAAGAAAAACTTAACTTTGCTCATGACTTTTGAGTTTTCTTTACGAGTGTCTGTACTCAGCTGCCTCTGTCTGTTTGTCTGTCTGTCAGCTTTTCTTTATATAAGTGTGTGTAAATCTTTTTATCCATCAAACACTTGTGAAAATATAAAGCAGAAAAGTTGATAGCATAGCATGCGCGACTACTAAATACTCTTTAAAAATATTTAAATTATTTGACGCAACAGAAATATTAGTAAAAGTGAAAGCTGCAAATAGTAAAAGAAATATAATAAAAATAATATAATAAAATATATTATAATAAAAAATATAGAAATATAATAAAAAAATATATTTTAAAATAATTATTATTTAAATTTATTATTATTATAAATTATTATTTAAATTTTTTATATTTATATTTATTTTTAAATTGTATTATATTTAAATTTATTATATTTCTATATTTATTTATTATATTTATTTAATATAATAAAATAATAAAAAAATATATATTAAAATTATTATTTTTTAAATTTTTAATTATTATAAATTATTATGTAAATTTATTATATTTTTATTTCTTTTTATTAAATTGAATTATATTTAAATTTATTAAACTTCTATATTTATTTATTATGTTTATTTAATATATTTATTATATATTTTTTCAGCAGCATTTGATAAAAAGTAAGCTGAAAGAAAGAAAGGCAAAAAATATGTAAATAAGTTTCAATTGTTATACAAGAACTTTAGCATTATACTGTCAATAGCCTTTTGACCCGTTCATTAGCCGTAGGACATACAAGCTGCGCATGACTTTAAAAATAAAAACAACAAATAAAAAAACCAAAATTGAAGCTCGTCGCGTCTTTGTGGCGATGAACGGCATTTAAATTTTTAACTAATTGCCGTCGCCATTAAAAATTAAGCAACTGCTTGGAATATATAGCAAACATATGTGCACATGTCTGTGCAGGTCTCTGTGTGTGTGTTTGTGCTAAGCTATTATTTACTTTAGCACCACTAAAATATTTATATGCACATGATTCAGGCAAGTCTGGCCAAACGCTCATAAATTTTCATGGCAAAGCAATTAAAATTTGCATAAATTTCGTATATATTTTCGCCTAAAAACTAAACATCAAGCCGAGCGAGTAAAAAATAAACAGTCAACAATAAAAGAGAAAAAGCGATATAGAGAGAGAGAGAGAGAGAGAGAGAGCAGCAGCAGCAGTACTTGAACATTGCAATACAAACAACATGTAAAACATGACAGCGCGAGATGACAGATGAATAGCTTTGAAAACAGTTAAAGCCTTGTGCAGGCTTGTTGGTAAAATGAAAAATTACGCATACGCCACATGTGGCATACTTGATGCATGCATCAAGTTTGAAGTGCTCTCTGTCACAGAAATGGCAAAAGTTTCGTTACAAGCAAGTCAAATAATTACCAGCAAAAATTCTACAAACTTCTGGCAATACAAATGTAAACAAAAAAAAATTTAATAAATAAAATTTAAAAAAAAAAAAGAAGAAAAATATAAATAAAATTATAAAATAAATGCGTAATATTATATAGTAGTATTATTATCAGCAGGTATATAAATACCTTATGGCTATATATATATATATATATCAAATATCAATAGTCCTTTCAATATTTCCATATTTCAACTTATGTAAATTGTCATTTATTGTCGACATTTGAATATGAACTGTTTATTTTCGCCTTCTCTTCCTCTCTCTCTCTCTCTGTCTATCTCTCTCTTGCCCATTGTGTCTATATTTTTTGGGTGAGGCATATCTTGTGCCTATATTTATTTAGGATCTGCCAACATTTTGCAGCTCTTATCCCTTTTGCGCATAATTTCAGACTTAATCTTCAGTGATTTATTCATGGAGTCTGCTTTTGCGCCATTAGTTTTTGCGTTTTGTTTGTTACGAACCAAATCAACAGCAGCAACAGCAACAACAACAACAATAAGAGCAATAACAATGAATGATGCCTCGTTGAATGTAGCATGATGATGTGGTGGGCGTGGTGGACGCTTTAAATTAATATTCATAATTACATTGCGAATGTGTCGCGACAATTTAGCATTTATATGACTTGCCACTGCCATCGTTTAGTCAATGTGCAGGCAAGTGCAGTTACCATGGTTAAATGCAATGCATTTTATATTCATAATGGACACTTTTTCTCTTACTTTCTCTCCTCACACTCACACTCATACATATACTTTCTTTCATATATGACGTGTGCATACATATATACAATGAGTATGTGGAATATGGAATATTGTATGCATGCGATATGAAGGAGTTGCAAGCAGTTGCTTTTCTAGGCAACATAATGCACAACAATAAATTTATTCAACACATGCCAAGGCAGTGCTCTCTCTCTCTCTCTCTCTCTCGCTCTCTATCTCTTTCACTCACACTACCTTGACTGCAAGACACTTGAGATCTTTTTGCTGTTGTGGCTTGGCAGGCAACATGATTTATGTTTTGGTCTTAAATTACACTTGCCGCGTACTTGCTGATATTGCACTTCCTCTTGCTGATGACTGAAAGGACATTTGCTGGGTCATCCACACAGACATACAGTTACACCCAAACATACACATACACATACACATACACATGTAGCATGTTGCATGTAATAAGTAGCAAGTGTCAAGTACTTGCCTCATACATAAACAGTTTGTTTAACTTTAAAAGCCATGTATATGTCTCTCACTCTCTTTCTCTCTCTCTCTCTCGCTCTCTCTTTCGCTCGCTCTCACTCTCTTGATCTCTTGCCATCATATTATGAGCATATCATTTAAATCCCTTGGGGCATAAACAAATTGTTGCCTGTGCTTTGCCCCCTTTGTAACTCTTCAACGCTTCTATCAATAAATAGCTAACACACACACACACAGACACATGCAGACAGGCAGAGACAGGCAGACAGACATAGAGAAATGCTTTGTATTGATAATAGAACTAATTAGCATGTGAGTTAATTATTTTCAATTCCAATGTTGAGCACGCCTCATATTATTGTTATGCCAGCTGTGACTGTCTCTCTCTTCCTCTCTCTCTCTCTCTCTCTCTCTCTCTCTCTTTCTCTGTGTGTGTTTGTGTGTATTTTTAATTTCATGTAGTTTATATTGATTAGTTTGCGATGTATGCTGTGCAAATAACTGAATTACAGATAAATTAAAAGCATTTTCAGTCACGTTTAGCTAATGAAACTAAATTTCAGTTACAAAATTAACATTACAACCGATGCGTTAATTGTGTAGTTTCAATTCATTGATAAAAACAGTTAGTTATTTATTATAATAATTATGCATATTGAAGGCAAATGTAAATAAGACAATTTTCAAAATAATTACAAATAAATGCTAATAAACTCTAAATAATAAATAAATAAAATTGTTTTGCTATTTTGTAACATTTTGTAATAAAATAAAGAAAGAATAATATATTTTAATAAAAAAAAAATATAATAAAAAATGTATTTTATAAATATAACAAAAAATAGAATATATTTAAATAGTATTTAAAAAAAAAAATAGATTTATATTTTAAATTAATTTGCATTTATTTTTTTCTTTGGCATGCAGAAATAAGGAAGCAATTATAACTTTTTGTAATAAAATAAACAAACAAAAAAATTAAAAAATATTTTTTTAAAAAAATATATTATAAAAATATAATAAGAAATAAAATGCATTTAAAAAAAAAAATTATATTTTAAATTATTTTATAAGCAATTATAATATTTTGTAATAATATAAACAAAGAAAAAAATTAAAAAATATTTTTATAAAAAAAAATTAAAAAATATTTTTATAAAAATATTTATTATAAAAATACTATATAAAATAAAATACAATAAAATATTAATTAAAAATAAAAAATTTAATTTATATTTTAAATTATTTTCAATTTTTTTTCTTTTCTTTGGCATGCAAAAATAAAAAAATAATTATTTATATTTATAAATTCCCACAAGTATTGCAAACAATTTAACATACAAATAAAATATTAAATAAAATAAATATTTTGGCTTTTTGCCAGTTTTTGTTAGCTTGCCAATAGCTTATTAAAGACAAGAAAACACTGAAATTAATTACAAAAAAATTATTTTGGTCAGTCTGAAAGATAAAAGCAATAATTTATATATAAATAAATATATAGATATATGGATACATATATATATTTATATGGTAATAAATAGGAATAGAAATATATTTATATATAGATATTTATAGATATATATCTAGGAAGTTAGCAATGCTCGAGCTGCCAAATGCCACTTAAGCTGTCAACACTATGGTGAATAACCTACTCAAACTCCGCCCATCTCCCCAGAGTTTGTTTCTTTGAGGGGAGTGAGAGTGAAAGGCAGAGAAGAGTGTAGAGCCTTTACGCACGTTTGGCTGCCACAAAAACATTAGTGTCTATCCGCACCTTAAATACCCAAATCAAAAATAAATGGTAAACACTGGAAATGTCTCCTGCCACCAAAGTCAACCCCAAATGAACCGAGGCGACTCTATCGAAAAATGCTGATGATATGATATTTAGAATATATTTATTTTCTATTTTTTCCTCTCTATCTCTCTCTCTCTCTCTCTTTCTGTCTGTTGTGTCTGTGTGTGTGTATTGAATATCCGGAATTGTTGTGCTTTATGCGTTGCTCGACATGTTTGAAAAATTCCTGCAGAGCACAGCAAATATTTATTTAATGCTTTTTGAACAGGCAAGACACAAGGCACAAGGGGCTGGGCAGGGCAGGGCAGGGCAAAGGCATGGCAAGGCGATAGATGTTCACCGATAGCCACACGACATGGGTCCAAACATGCAAAGGACGAAGAATAACAATAACAGCAACAGCAACAACAGCAGGACATTTGACTAGCTTTAGTTATATGACCTGTTGGCAAGGGACATTCGGGAGGTGGACATCTATGAAAAAGACTTTTACTTCCATTGTGTGAAAGTACATATTGCGGTATACATTTAGGCAACACTGTTGCTTAGTTAATTTTAGCAGCAAACGCTTGCCAGCTAAGTGCCACAGTGTGCGGCATAGCCTTTGTTTGTCGTCTGCTCGTCTGCTGACTAAGCCTTGGATATGCAACAGCAGCAGAAGCAGCAAAAGCAGCAAATGCCAGTGGTAAACAAAGGTGTTCAATTTGCAGACAGACTAACGCCTGTCTCGCCTCCATCCCCTTCCCCCCCCCACCCTTCCACACTATACTCTTTGTAACAACAAGAAAAAACGCCTAGTGGGCGTAACATTGTCTATTGTGTGTCTAGTTTTAAGTGCTGCACACAAATAAATCACAGTGTTTCAACTGTTTTTAGCACTTGTGTCTGCAGCTAAAAGTATGTAATAAAATATTTTTTTACCTGCAAGAAGCAGCAGTAGCAGTAGCAGCAGCTGGCAGAATATTTGTGGTAAGGTTTTAAGCCATAGAAGGAAGGTCAAGGCAAGGGATGCTGTGTCGTGCAACTTGGCGGCCACAAATTGTTGGCCAACAAATGGGCAAGTTGAAGGCGTTAATATTTCATTGCCCGCAGGGCTTCATTAGCATTAACAAGCGCAACGCTTGTCAATATGCCACGCCCATACCACCAGCAATAGCAAGAAATGCGAGGTAAATGGATGTCGGGTAGCTGCTACAAGCTGCAGGAATATTAATGTGCAGGTTAACCAAGTCATGTGCATGCTATAGTGTATCTCTCTCTCTCTGTGTGTGTGTGTGTGTGTGTGTGTATGGAAGTGTGTTTGCTCACAAACCTGATTACAAAACTCATAAAGTCGCCATGAAATTCAAACAATGCGTTACGTGCATTGAATACGAACAGCAAAAAAAAAAAAAAAAACAAAACCAACAACAAGAAAAACTCTAAAGGACATTGGGAAAAGCGAAAGTGAAGACACAACCGACGCGTCGGATCGTTACTCGACACACGCACAGGACCCATGCATAAACAACACTTTTCCTTACAGGCTTCTCTCCTTTTTTTGTTTTTTTTGCTTTTTTTGTTCATCTTTTGACCCAAAACGAGTTAAAAGTTGCCTCACAGCTGATGGAAAGGGAAAAAATGTTGACTCTGGCATCGACTCGACGTGTCAAGGTATTGCTTCTTATTACATTTTCATCGTTGTTGAGAATAAAACAGATTTAAAGCAAGAAACAAGCAGGCAAAAGTTTACAGTTTAAACAATTGCACGACTATAAGATACCCAGTATGCACGTGCCCATGACAAAGTAGAAATGTAGAGGAATATATATGATAGTCCAGTATACCCCACAAACACTTATATTTATCTTCATCATTGATCAATTTACATATGTAAACTGTAACTAATATATCATCTCACTTACAGTTTTACAGGGTATTCAAAAGCTAAATAGGATATCAAATAAGCATTGGTTAACCGCACAGTTGTAGTAGCCAAGTTTAGGTTTTACTTTTTTACTTTTGCTTTGAGTTTGCCAGCACAAACTTGGCACAAACAAAATATACAATAAATAAGTTGAAGAAGAAGAAGCAGCAGTAGATGAAGCACGATGCCATGCACGGGTACGGGTACGGGTACGGCTACGGACGCAACGATTTGTCAAAAGTGGTTTTTCACTTGTGGATTATGAATACTTTGCTTAAATTTAGCTGACAGCAGAAAATTATTACACAATGATTAATATTTATTTGCGCTCACTGTTCGCCGGCCAAACAAAACTGACTCCAAGTCCGGTTTTCTTTTTTTTTCTTTTTCTTTTTCTCAAGTGACAACGTGCTGAAGGTTTTCACTAAGGTTTTTCATACTTTTTCTTCTTCATCTGCTTCTTCTGCTTGCTGTACATTTTATTTTCTTTTACTTATTTTTTTTTTCTACTACTACTCAAAAGGCATTTAATTTAGATTTATGCGCTGCACGGCATTCTGACAGGATGGCAGCCAGGACAAAACATAAACACAGCTTGTCGAGTGAAATTATGATATCGCCATAGTCAGTGGCATGCGAACTGAGAATTCAGTGCTTCTCCTGCTGCTGCTGCTGCTACTGCTGCTGCTGTATTTGCTTGGTTGCCTCGGTTGGTTGTTTGCTCGACCGCTGATAACTTATCGAACAATAAAATAGCCTTAGGCATTGGCAGAAGCTGACAGTTGGCCGGGAATAAGTCGACACAAGGCAAATAAGGATATGCGCAAATAAAATAGCAATAAATCAAAACAACTGACGATCTGACGTCGAGCGAATGGCGACTATCGACTGACGACGATGTGGCTGTGACTGCGGCTGCGACTGCGGCTGCGGCTGGCCCCAGCGATTAAGGCCTCATAGTTGTGATTTCTGATTTGTGATTTCAGCCTCTAATGGTCTTTCACCCCGAGACGAGTATAAATTGTCTTGGGGTCGAAAGTGATTTTGATTGTTATTTGCCTTGACTTGAAGTCATCTTCAAGTTAACTTCTCAAACTTCACAAAATTCACGCGCGTTTCAATGCGTTGCTAGGTAATTTTCAATTTATGCAGTTTCCACAGTTTCCACACAGTTTCCTTAGAGTTTCTATAGTTTCCTTTAGCTTGTCGCGAATGACTTTGGCTATTTATTACTTCCCATTTTGGGGCGGCATTATTTATGGCAATTGTCAATGCGAGCTGCATGCATGACAACCAAAATCAATGCAACGGAAGTGGACTTTACTTCCTGCCACTGTCAATAAAGAAACTTCATTATAAATTACACAGCTGACAGTTGTCTGTAGGTAGAAGAGGTCCTTGCCATTGTAGAGAGTGTGTGAGAGAGGAGGAAAATAACAATATAAGAAGCAACAACTGAGCTTCAAGGCAAGGCAAAAGCATTTTTTCGCCCGTTGGCTTTTGTTATGCTACAACTGAAGCTTTTACTCACACCGGAGATTGTTTTCAATCTGCTTAAGCGTCCACGCAAAAGTCGAAAAAAAAAAACAAGGATGAAAGCAGGAAGATGAAATTGAAGATGTAGCTGAGCAGCAGCATCAGCATGAGGATGAGAAGAGGGATGAAAATGGCAAAAAAAAAGGGGGGCACTGCCCATTTTGCTCAAGCAATCATGCGTGCAACCAGCTATTTTATGTGCGCTGCAACACAATTCTCTCTCTCTTTTCTTCTCTTCCCTCCATCTGCTCTCTTATCACTTCTGTGACATTCTTCTTCTTCTTCTTTTACTTGTCTGATGGCCATTGAAAATGTTTGTTGTTGTGTTAAAAATGTTGTATAATTGTGCGGAAGTTGAAGTTGCGTAAGTAAATGCAGAAATTTCTCACTCCACATCTGATGAAGACTTAGTGCAAAGACTAAGCGCATTTCCTTCTTTTTTTTTTTTGTTCTCCTTTGTTCATCATTGCGAGCACTTACTGTACTCATTTATAATTGAAGTGACTTCAATTAGTTGAAATTATTTCAATACAATAATGATGAGTGTATGCTTATAGTAATCCGACAGCTGTTTGTTGAAGTGCTACAATTAGCAGCCGACGTAACATAACATCAGCATTTTATGTGCCTCACTTCAAAATACATATTAAAAAAAAAAACAAAAAGAAAAAAATAATAATTATCTGCGGCTCAACGAAGATTTTATACTCTTACAAGCTTATGAGAAATGAAAAAAAAACAAGGGAAGATATAAAGACAGACAGACAGACAGACAAACATACAGAATGACGGACATACAGAATGACGGAGCGACACACATATAGACAGATGAACAGATACACAGAAAGACAGACAATCATATGGAAAGCCAGACAGACGGATAGACAGGCAGATAGACAGACACACAGACTGTAAGAAAAACGGAGCGACAGACAGAGAGAAGGGCAGACAGACAGATAAAGAGACAGATGGGGAGACGGGCAGACTGAGAGACTGACAGACGGACAGACGGGCAGACAGACAAACATATAGAAGCACAGACAGACAGGCAGACAGACAGACAGGCGGGCATACAGACAGACGGGCAGACAGACAGACGGGCAGAGGGACAGATTGACAGACAAACAGACTGTAAGAATGACGGAGAGACAGACAGACAGACAGAAGGGCAGACAGACAGATAAAGAGACAGACGGACAGACAGACAGACGGGCAGCCTGAGAGACTGACTGAGAGATTGACAGACGGGCAGACAGACAGACGGATAGACGGACAGACGAGCAGACAGACAGCAGATAGACAAACATACAAACATACAGAAACACAGACAGATACACAGACAGATACCAGACAGACGGACAGACGGGCAGACATACAGATCAGCAGACAGACAGACGGGCAGACATACAGATCAGCAGACAGACAGACAGCGAGAGGGGAGACGAGCAGACTGAAAGACAGACGGAGAGACTGACAGACGGGCAGACAGATAGACAGGCATACAGAGGGATAAATTGGCAGACAGCCTGATACATAGATGGAGGGACGGATAGTCTGGAATACGCATAAGCATGATGCTTATGCTGATCATGATTATATATACTTTGGCAATATATACAGGATACAGGACTGTGTCACACATACTTCCGTGCAACACATGCTGCAAGCTAAATGGTAATATACCCTCAGCGCAGAGTATCAAAATGTTTTGTAATGTTGAGCAGCAGGCACAAGCCGTTGCCTTGTTTATTGGCACCAGTCAAGTCGCGGCTATTGAGCTGAGGGCTACTTTGGGGCGCCGTGGACATTAGGCTTTGGTTTCTTTTCGTTTCTACGTTTCTCCGATTCATTTTTTTTGGCAGACCCGGACGTGAAACTCATTCTGGTTGCTGAAATGGAAGCATTGACGGCAGCGGACGCCAGACAAGGCGCAGTTGTTGCAAGCATAATGCTTCAGTTTGTACATGATATGGTGTCATTAAATACACATTACCATGCAGCAGGAGGAACATGAAAGATGAAAGTTCGAATGAAATGGACAGCGGGGAGTTCGGGAAACTGAAGCATAGGCGTGACGATAAAGGCAACAAACGGGCAAGCAACACAATAAGCAGCAACAGTCGAAGAGAATGGCTATTAAAAAACATCAGAGAAGAGAGAGAGAGACTCGCATACACAGACAGACAGACAGAGAGACAGACATAACAAATTACATTGAGTGAGAGAAGGTATGCCATATACATATACATATACAGTTATGCCTGCCGTTATGCTGTTACTTGTGATGGTCGATGCTCGATCCCTGATGCTGTTCGATGGCCTCAACACGATGGCAAACACCGTACCATGCACCGCAACATCGCACCGTGTTGAGTTTCAATTGTGCTCGTAAACGTGGCTTCAAATTGGCTCGCAGCGAATAATTCATATAAAACACTTTCGCACCGTGTGCCGCCTTGCCATTAGCATCCCTCCCGCTGTTCATCTATAACTATCTATCTCTTTCTTTCTCTGTCTGTGTGTGTGTGTATGTGTGTTGGTGTAGCACTTGCTGCCCATCTTCAATTCAATCTCCATACTGACAGTCGGTTACGCCCCATGTAACCCCACGATTGCATTTACAGCAAATTATTTATGGCTGCGGCAGACACGAACAGGAAGCGTATATGCGCTGCCAACTTCACGTCTATCAATATTTTATGAAACTCTGTCTGCGGAACGAGCAGCGATACGTTTGCCATACGAACCAATGTTATGCCATGCGATACGATACGATGCGATACTATGCTATGCTATGCTATGCTATGCGATACTATGCTATGTGATGCTATGTGATGCGACGCTTCTCTAGCAGCCGCAAATAATGTGCAGGACTAGGACAAGGGTATCCGTTCGTATCTGCTTACTCAATATTGGTCGCCTGCTGTCTAACAGTCTGTCCGCCCGACCAAGCGTCTGTCTGTCTGCTTAACTGTCTGTCTTGGTTGCGCTTGCTGCCTGCCTGCCTGCCTGCCTGTCGATATCCGGTTAGATGAGTATCTAAATTGCCTTTACTGTTGATGAATTAGCGCCGGCTCTTGGCTCTCATCTCTCGACAGACGACTCTCGGCACTCGTCTCGGCGGTTGCCGCCGGTTTTGTTCTTGTTATGTATAGAAATGCCGTCGATGCTGTGGCAAATAGCGCACAAGAGTGAGACAGAGAGGGAGATAGCAACAGAGCGACTGAACTACGTCAAGTGCCTGCTACCGTTAGATAAGTGCCATCAATGGCCAATCGCATGACGTCAGGCTTATGAAAGAAATTTCAATTTGCGTTGAATGATTGCTGCATAAAAAAAAAGCTGTAGGCTGCTGCCGTATTGCCTATTTTACAGATCATATCTATTTTTACATATATATTATATGTAATAATATATTATAGGTAGTCTAAAATGATTTTATATTTAATTTTATTTCTATGCTGATTTAAATAAATAAATAAAAGATAAATAAATAAACATCAATAAAGAATTAATTATTAAATAAATAAATAATTAAAGAAATAAATAAATAATTAAATATTAAATAAATAAATAAATAAATAATTAAATAAATAAAAATTAATAAATAGATAAATAAATAAATAAATAAACAACAATAAATAATTAATTAAATAAATAAACAAATAAATAAAAAAATACATAAATAAATAATTGAATAATAAATAAATAAATAAATAATAAATAATAAATAAAAAAAATAAATAATTAAAAAAATAAATAAATAAATAAATAATAAAAAAAAAATTAATAAATAAAGAAAGAAATAAGTAAATAAATATAAAAAAATGAATAAATAATAA
>JBAMBR010007297.1:75000-79822 GCA_037044475.1 Zaprionus obscuricornis
CCCGTCTGTCTGTCTGTCTCTCCGTCTGTCTTTCAGTCTGCTCGTCTTCCCTCTCGCTGTCTGTCTATCTTCCCATCTGCCTGTCTGCCTGTCTGTCTGCTCGTTTGTCTGTATATCTGCCCGTCTGTCCGTCTGTCTGTGTATCTTCCTGTGTTTCTGTATGTTTGTCTGCCTGTCTGTCTATCTGTCTGTCTGTCTGCTCGTCTGTCCGTCTGTCTGTCTGTCTGCCCGTCTGTCAATCTCTCAGTCAGTCTCTCAGGCTGCCCGTCTCCCCGTCTGTCTCTTTATCTGTCTGTCTGTCCTTCTCTCTGTCTGTCTCTCCGTCTTTCTTACAGTCTGTGTGTCTGTCTATCTGCCTGTCTGTCCGTCTGTCTGTCTTTCCATATGTTTGTCTGTCTGTCTGTCTTTCTGTGTATCTGTTCATCAGTCTATATGTGAGTCTCTCCGTCACTCTATATGTCTGTCTATCTGTCTGTCGTCTGTCTGTCTGTATATCTTCCCTTTTTTTTCATTTCTCATAAGCTTGTAAGAGTATAAAATCTTCGTTGAGCCGCAGATAATTATTTATTTTTTTCTTCTTGTTTTTTTTTTTTAATATGTATTTTGAAGTGAGCCACATAAAATGCTGATGTTATGTTACGTCGGCTGCTAATTGTAGCACTTCAACAAACAGCTGTCGGATTACTATAAGCATACACTCATCATTATTGTATTGAAATAATTTCAACTAATTGAAGTCACTTCAATTATAAATGAGTACAGTAAGTGCTCGCAATGATGAACAAAGGAGAACAAAAAAAAAAAGAAGGAAATGCGCTTAGTCTTTGCACTAAGTCTTCATCAGATGTGGAGTGAGAAATTTCTGCATTTACTTACGCAACTTCAACTTCCGCACAATTATACAACATTTTTAACACAACAACAAACATTTTCAATGGCCATCAGACAAGTAAAAGAAGAAGAAGAAGAATGTCACAGAAGTGATAAGAGAGCGGATGGAGGGAAGAGAAGAAAATAGAGAGAGAATTGTGTTGCAGCGCACATAAAATAGCTGGTTGCACGCCTGATTGCTTGAGCAAAATTGGCAGTGCCCCCCCCCCTTTTTTTTGCCATTTTCATTCCTCTTCTCATCCTCATGCTGATGTTGTTGCTGCTGCTCAGCTACATCTTCAGTTTCATCTTCCTGCTTTCATCCTTGTTTTTTTTTCGACTTTTGCGTGGACGCTTAAGCAGATTGAAAACAATCTCCGGTGTGAGTAAAAGCTTCAGTTGTAGCATAACAAAAGCCAACGGGGGAAAAAATGCTTTTGCCTTGCCTTGAAGCTCAGTTGTTACTTCTTATATTGTTATTTTCCTACTTCATTCTCTCTCTCTTTCTCTCTCTTACACACTCTTTCTCACTCTCTACAATGGCAAGGACCTCTTCTACCTATAGACAACTGTCAGCTGTGTAATTTATAATGAAGTTTCTTTATTGACAGTGGCAGGAAGTAAAGTCCACTTCCGTTGCATTGATTTTGGTTGTCATGCATGCAGCTCGCATTGACAATTGCCATAAATAATGCCGCCCCAAAATGGGAAGTAATAAATAGCCAAAATCATTCGCGACAAGCTAAAGGAAACTATAGAAACTCTAAGGAAACTGTGGAAACTGTGGAAACTGCATAAATTGAAAATTACCTAGCAACGCATTGAAACGCGCGTGAATTTTGTGAAGTTTGAGAAGTCAACTTGAAGATGACTACAAGCCAAGGCAAATAACAATCAAAATCACTTTCGACCCCAAGACAATTTATACTCGTCTCGGGGTGAAAGACCATTAGAGGCTGAAATCACAAATCAGAAATCACAACTATGAGGCCTTAATCGCTGGGGCCAGCCGCAGCTGCAGTCACAGCCGCAGCCACATCGTCGTCAGTCGATAGTCGCCATTCGCTCGACGTCAGATCGTCAGTTGTTTTGATTTATTGCTATTTTATTTGCGCATATCCTTATTTGCCTTGTGTCGACTTATTCCCGGCCAACTGTCAGCTTCTGCCAATGCCTAAGGCTATTTTATTGTTCGATAAGTTATCAGCGGTCGAGCAAACAACCAACCGAGGCAACCAAGCAAATACAGCAGCAGCAGCAGCAGCAGAAGGAGCAGCACTGAATTCTCAGTTCGCATGCCACTGACTATGGCGATATCATAATTTCACTCGACAAGCTGTGTTTATGTTTTGTCCTGGCTGCCATCCTGTCAGAATGCCGTGCAGCGCATAAATCTAAATTAAATGCCTTTTGAGTAGTAGTAGAAAAAAAAATAAGTAAAAGAAAATAAAATGTACAGAAAGCAGAAGAAGAAGATGAAGAAGAAAAAGTATGAAAAACCTTAGTGAAAACCTTCAGCACGTTGTCACTTGAGAAAAAAGAAAAAGAAAAAAAAAAGAAAACCGGACTTGGAGTCAGTTTTGTTTGGCCGGCCAACAGTGAGCGCAAATAAATATTAATCATTGTGTAATAATTTTCTGCTGTCAGCTAAATTTAAGCAAAGTATTCATAATCCACAAGTGAAAAACCACTTTTGACAAATCGTTGCGTCCGTAGCCGTACCCGTACCCGTACCCGTGCATGGCATCGTGCTTCATCTACTGCTGCTTCTTCTTCTTCAACTTATTTATTGTATATTTTGTTTGTGCCAAGTTTGTGCTGGCAAACTCAAAGTAAAAGTAAAAAAGTAAAACCTAAACTTGGCTACTACAACTGTACGGTTAACCAATGCTTATTTGATATCCTATTTAGCTATTGAATACCCTGTAAAACTGTAAGTAGAATGATATATTACTTACAGTTTACGTATGTAAATTGATCAATGATGAAGATCGATATAAGTGTCTATGGGGTATACGGGACTATCATATATATTCCTGTACAGTTCTACTTTGTCATGGGCACGTGCATACTGGGTATCTTATAGTCGTGCAATCGTGTAAACTGTAAACTTTTGCCTGCTTGTTACTTGCTTTAAATCTGTTTTATTCTCAACAACGATGAAAATGTAATAAGAAGCAATACCTTGACACGTCGAGTCGATGCCAGAGTCAACATTTTTTCCCTTTCCATCAGCTGTGAGGCAACTTTTAACTCGTTTTGGGTCAAAAGATGAAGAAAAAAAGCAAAAAAAAAAAAATAAAAGGAGAGAAGCGTGTAAGGAAAAGTGTTGTTTATGCATGGGTCCTGTGCGTGTGTCGAGTAACGATCCGACGCGTCGCTTGTGTCTTCACTTTCGCTTTTCCCAATGTCCTTTAGAGTTTTTCTTGTTGTTGGTTTTGTTTTTTTTTTTTTTTTTGCTGTTCGTATTCAATGCACGTAACGCATTGTTTGAATTTCATGGCGACTTTATGAGTTTTGTAATCAGGTTTGTGAGCAAACACACTTCCATACACACACACACACACACACACACACACATAGAGAGAGAGAGAGAGAGAGATACACTATAGCATGCACATGACTTGGTTAACCTGCACATTAATATTCCTGCAGCTTGTAGCAGCTACCCGACATCCATTTACCTCGGATGTCTTTCTATTGCTGGTGGTATGGGCGTGGCATATTGACAAGCGTTGCGCTTGTTAATGCTAATGAAGCCCTGCGGGCAATGAAATATTAACGCCTTCAACTTGCCCATTTGTTGGCCAACAATTTGTGGCCGCCAAGTTGCACGACACAGCATCCCTTGCCTTGACCTTCCTTCCATGGCTTAAAACCATACCACAAATATTCTGCCAGCTGCTGCTACTGCTGCTGCTTCTTGCAGGTAAAAAAATATTTTATTACATACTTTTAGCTGCAGACACAAGTGCTAAAAACAGTTGAAACACTGTGATTTATTTGTGTGCAGCACTTAAAACTAGACACACAATAGACAATGTTACGCCCACTAGGCGTTTTTTCTTGTTGTTACAAAGAGTATAGCGAGGAAGGGGGAGGGGGTGGAGGCGAGACAGGCGTTAGTCTGTCTGCAAATTGAACACCTTTGTTTACCACTGGCATTTGCTGCTTTTGCTGCTTCTGCTGCTGTTGCATATCCAAGGCTTAGTCAGCAGACGAGCAGACGACAAACAAAGGCTATGCCGCACACTGTGGCACTTAGCTGGCAAGCGTTTGCTGCTAAAATTAACTAAGCAACAGTGTTGCCTAAATGTATACCGCAATATGTACTTTCACACAATGGAAGTAAAAGTCTTTTTTCATAGATGTCCACCTCCCGAATGTCCCTTGCCAACAGGTCAAATAACTAAAGCTAGTCAAATGTCCTGCTGTTGTTGTTCATCTTGTTGTTGTTGTTATTCTTCGTCCTTTGCATGTTTGGACCCATGTCGTGTGGCTATCGGTGAACATCTATCGCCTTGCCATGCCTTTGCCCTGCCCTGCCCTGCCCAGCCCCTTGTGTCTTGCCTGTTCAAAAAGCATTAAATAAATATTTGCTGTGCTCTGCAGGAATTTTTCAAACATGTCGAGCAACGCATAAAGCACAACAATTCCGGATATTCAATACACACACACAGACACAACAGACAGAAAGAGAGAGAGATAGAGAGGAAAAAATAGAAAATAAATATATTCTAAATATCATATCATCAGCATTTTTCGATAGAGTCGCCTCGGTTCATTTGGGGGTTGACTTTGGTGGCAGGAGACATTTCCAGTGTTTACCATTTATTTTTGATTTGGGTATTTAAGGTGCGGATAGACACTAATGTTTCTGTGGCAAGCCAGACGTGCGTAAAGGCTCTACACTCTTCTTTGCCTTCCACTCTCACTCCCTCAAAGAAACAAA
>JBAMBR010007298.1:0-17646 GCA_037044475.1 Zaprionus obscuricornis
CGCGTGAGGAGGCGCAGACGCCAGCACAGCGTCAGGCAGCAGCTAAAATGGCTTTGCGCAAACAATTGGAAAAGACTTTGCTACAGGTAAATGATCGATCCCATATGTACTCTCTCGCTCAAGCTCATACAGTTACTAATTCTTTCTCTCACTCTCTGTCTTTCTTTTACTTGCTCTATATATATAAATTTTAGATACCGCCACCAAAGCCGCCACCACCAGAGATGCACTTTATACCGAATCCAAGTAATACTGATTTTGTCTATTTACTTGGCTTAGAGACAGTTGTTGATTATCTAACGGTAAATAAGAAAGCAAATGCTGTTGCTGCACCCTTTCGTTGTGCACAATGTAAAATTGATTTTACTCCCGTTTGGAAATGGGAAAAGCAAAGTAAGTTTTACACATTGAATCATTTACAAATCTAGAGTAACAACATATACTCATCATTATCTTCTCTCTCACTTGCTCTTCTTTAACAGCTAATAAGGATGCGAAGGTCATTTGTGAGCAATGCGTTACATCGAATGTAAAGAAAGCATTAAAAGCTGAACATACAAATCGACTGAAGCAAGCATTTGTCAAGGCTTTGCAACAGGAGCAAGAGATTGAGCAACGTTTGGCCAGTCAAAGTAGCCCATCGCCAGTGGATGCAGCAGCTGTAGCAGCAGCACAACAACAACAACATCATCATCATCATCATGCTGCTGTTAATGCAAATGCAAATGTTAATACAAATAATGCATCAAGTGTTGCTGCCGCTGCTGCAGCGGCTGCTGCGGCTGCGGCTGCATCACATCAACAAGCATTGCAACGTGAGCAACGTGAACGTGAACGTGAACAACGTGAACAATTGCAGGCAACACATGCATCAGCTGCCGCTGCATTAGTTAATTTACCGCCATCGGTTACCGTTATACCAACAAAATGTCAAACACCAACACCAGCAGCACCGCGTCCAACGCCACCACCACCAGCACCGCCACAAGCAACACAACAACAAAATCAACCAACACCGCCGCCAGCGTTGCCATTATCATTGCCTTTGCCGTTGCCATTGCCGTTGTCATTGCCATCATCATCATCTGCATCATCGTCATCATCATCATCGACAAATACGCAACGTTCATCGCGTGCAGCTGCAACAGCAGCAGCAGCTGCAATTGCTGCACAACAGGCTGGCATACTTAGTCCTGGCCCTGGACCAACAGCAGCACATCATCATGAGCCAGCAACATCATCGACATCATCACGTTCATCACGTGCTGAACGTGATCATCATCATCATCAACAACAGCAGCAGCAGCAACAACAGCAACAACAACAACAGCAGCAAGCACAACAGCAACGGGAACAACGTGAACAACAACAAAAACAACAGCAGCAACAACAGCAACAGCAGCAACAGCAACAGCAGCAGCAACAACAACAACAACAACAGGCAGCACAAAATTATGATAAATATTCGGCAGCAACACTTGCTGCTGCTGCACATTTGACAGCATTGGGCGGCATGGGAGGTTTGGCCAGTTTGGGTAATCTCAGCCAGCTGGGTAATCTGGCTGCATTGGGCGGTTTAGGTAACTTTGGTGGCGCCTCGACGGCAGCCAATAATGCAGCAGCTGCCATGGGCAATGCATCGCCAGCAGCGGCAATGCAAGCTTTTCAGCAGCAATTATTTAGAGGTAAATTTATATAAAATTATATTTGCGCCAATCTCTATCCTCAATCTTCACTTTTTTAACTCTTAATTCTTCCTATTCCCTCTTTATTCATTTTCTTCATTCATTCTCCTCCTCCTTCATTCTCATCATTCATTCTCCTCCTCCTTCATTCTTCTCCTGCTTCCTACCTCCATTCTTCCCCTACCTTCATTCACTTTCTCATCCCTCATACTATCTCTTTTTGCTCATCGCTCTCTGTTCTCATCCTTCCTCTTCTCCTTCTCATTTTTCCTTCCTCTTCCTCAATCTCCACCTTTCTCTTCCTTCTTTTCCGTCCTCTTCCCCTCTTCCTCTTCATTTTTTCTCTTCATCCGTCCTCTTTTTCTTCCTTTTTCCTCTTAATCCTTCCTCCTTCACCTCCACCACCACCTCCTCTACCACCACCTCCTCCACCACCACCTCCTCTACCACCACCTCCTCTACCACCACCTCCTCTACCACCACTTCCTCTACCACCACCTCCTCTTCTACCACCACCTCCTCTACCACCACCTCCTCCACCGCCTTCTCCACCGCCTTCTCCACCACCGCCTCTTTGTCTTCCTTTTTCCTCTTTATCCTTCCTCCTTCTCCTCCACCACCTCCTCCACCACCTCCTCCACCACCTCCTCCACCACCTCCTCCACCACCTCCTCCACCACCTCCTCCACCACCTCCTCCACCACCTCCTCCACCACCTCCTCCACCACCTCCTCCACCACCACCTCCTCCTCCACCGCTTTCTCCATCACCTCCTTCACTTCCCACTTCCTCTTTTTTTTCTTCCTCACTTTCCCAGTTCCCACATTTTCATCTCCCTCATTCTTTTCCTGCATTCTCCTCTCTATTCCTTTTTCCATTTCCTTATCCGTCATCCCTCTCCATCTTCCTCTTCCTTCTTCTTCTTACTCCTCCGGTTTTCTTCATCTTTATCTCATCTTTCATCTGTCTTTAGCCTTTTCTTCTCTTTCCCCAATCTCCCTCTCTCTCTCCTGCCTCTCCTATCCCTCCCTCCCACTCTCTCGCTCTCTCTCTTTCTCTTTCTCTCTCGCTCTCTCTCTCTCTCTCTCTCTCTCTCTCTCTCTCTCTCTCTCTCTCTCTCTCTTTGCTCTATCCACAACTAATCACAATTGCATTTGGGTTTTTTTTTTGTTTGTTTGTTCTTGCAGCACTTGGTCAAGGTTTGGGTGGTAATCCTCAGCATATGATGCAATTTGCACCGTTGCTTTATTCGTATCAAATGGCCATGGCGCAGGCAGCGCAAGTAGCAGGTAAGTTTCTTTTTTTATTCTTTTTTCTATTTATTTTTCTTCAACTTTTTTATTAATCGAATGAAATTTTGATTTTTTTCAGTTTTTAATAATAACAATAAGAAGAACAACACAACATCGAGCGGATCAAAGAATACAAGTAATGCGAATAGTTTGGCAGATATACAGCATGCCGCTGAGTTGCAGCGTCAATATCTGCTTGAAATGATACCGCCACAGCAGCCAAGTGGACCAAGTGGCAGTCGTCAGAATAATTGGAAGGCTTAAAAAGTCAATAGCAACAGCAGCAGCAACAGCAACAACAGCAGCAAGAAAAGCAACAGCAGCAACAACAGCAGCAACAGCAACAGCAAAAACAGTAACAGCAGCAACAGCAGCAGCAGGAAGAAAAGCAACAGCAGCAGCAACAGCAGCAACAGCAACAGCAGCAGCAACAACAGCAACAACTAACTAACTTTATGATTTTTTTAACTTTCATTAGGTAATTTTATAATTTACGCAAAAGAAAAACAAAACAGAAAAAAAGAAAATGAAAAATGAAAAAAACAAAAAACAAAAACAAAAAAAATATATATATTGTAAACGTAAACATTGATTAATCTATTTGTAAACAATAATATTATTACATAATTAATTATACACATAATTATACACAAAACAAACATAAAGAAAACAAAAAACAAAAAAAAATTGAAAGCAAGAAAAATGCAACAAAAAAAAAACAAAAATCTTAAACTTAATTGTTAGTAGTCTTTTTTTTCTGTTATTACATGTCGTGTATTTTTTCTCATTTAACAATAACAACAACAACAGCAGCAGCAGTAGCAACAACAACAAATTAATTTAGTAAATAAATTAATTAAATAATTAAAAATAGAAATTCATGCAGCAGAGAAAAATTGATGCAAAAATAAATTTTGTAGCTCTCTTTTTCTCTCTCTCTCTCTCTAATAATTGATGATTGATAGACTTAGAGTTGCAAAAGCGAATATAGACACATTTTTAAGGCTCCTCCTCCTCCTCCCCCCCCCTTTCATGTCATCACTTTCATTTCATTTTATACATATACAGCAGCGATTCCCACAAACACAGTTTGTTGGCGAAGTTGTTTTTCCCTTTTATTTTATTATTATTATTTGTAAACAAAAAAAAATAAAAAGAGATAAAAAAAGAAGAGAATATTTTGTAAACAATTTTAAAATTTAAATAGTTTTTAGTTGTAAACAAAATTTGTTAGGGCTACAAAACAAAAACAAAAACAAAAAACAAAAAAAAAAGAAAAAACAGGAAAAATAAATTGCAGAAATTTATTTGCATTTTGCAATTTTTTTTTATTTATTTTTTTTGCCAGATTATAAATATATATATTATATATAAATATATTTATTTATAATATAGATAACAGCTATATAGTGCCCCGCATAATTCTATTATAATATTAATATTAATAATAATTATAATAATAATAATAATAATAATTAATGCATAATCTACATATTTTCGATAATCCATTTCACTAGACACAATTACAAGAGAAAAAACCGTTACATGCAACATTAACCAGACCCAGACGCTGAATCCCAGTTCAAGGCAATGATGATAATGATGAGTTAGTAGTACTGTTATTTAGTTGATCCAATATTATCGTTACAAATAGACTTCACAACATTGAAAACATAGACAGACAGACAAATACACAGACACAAACATTCAAAGCTTAAACTATAATGTTGTAAATATATATAATTATAATAAACAAATATATAAAATCAACATAAATTACACATACACACAAATACTCTATAAACACCACAAAGATATATATATATATATATTCCTTTCGAAGAAATTATCGAATATCGAAGCACATAAATATTTGACTGATCATTTTTAGCATTATTTGTAGTAAACTCAAGCAAACGCATTATTCGAAGCAGAAAGAGGGAACAGAAATAAAGCAAAAGGCATAGAAACAGGAGCAGCAGTAGCAGCAGCAGCAGTGGAAGGAACTGTACGAAGATAGTTTACATTCAGGCGAATCATTCGGACAAACATACATACATACATACATACACACACAAAACACACAAAACCAAATTCTATTTTTGGGCATGCGAAATCAAATTGTGATCAAAATAAATTAAAAAAAAAAACAAAAAAAAAAACGAAAAACAAAATTACAAATTACTTAAACAAGCAAAAGTGAAATTCATAATTATTATTAGCTAACTAAGTTTAAACACTACAAAAAAAAAAAATGCATTGTAATTTCAAATTCCAAAATAATAATATAACAGTCGATAATTATACACGATAACAAAAAAAAAAATAAGCAAAAAGCAAAGACAAACAATCAAACAAGCAGCAAAACATCATTCACAGCATCAACAAGCATTAGTTTCAGTGTGTATGTGTTTGATATTCTATGCTAAATACATTTAAACAAAATAAAAATAAAAACAAACAAACAAAAAAAACAAAACATATGCATATAAAAACGTTTTTAAACCAAAACTCAAATTCAATTGCTTTTCAATTTAAATATTCAAATTCGATAATTCGTTTAGATTATTTATCGCACAGTTGCGTGCAGCACTAGCACGCACGAAACATTGCCGATAGTTTACATAAAAGAAAAAAATACTAAAATGCATGTTAATAACATTGCAGCATTATGTTAAATTAATTGCTGTTAAATGCATGTGTATGTATGTGTTATGTGAGAGGCAATGTTATTTAACAGCAAAAACACAGCGTGTCGCGGCATAACGTTCCTTGTTGTTGTTGTTAGGCGTAGTTGTAGCTTTTTTGCTTGTGTATTTTTTTTGTCACCATCTACGGTTTAATTTAGCCCAAAATAATAAGAGAACTAGCGTGCTAGCTTTTTATTAGCCAGCCACAACATGATAAGCTTTTTGTTCATTGTTAATCGCGCCTTCAGCGCTAGCAGCACGGCTATGTCGCAAGCAATTATTGGCCCCCGACCGCTGGTACTTTGCGGCCCATCTGGTTCCGGCAAGAGCACATTGTTAAAACGTTTATTTGCCGAATTTCCAGATAAATTTGGTTTCAGCGTATCGCATACAACACGCCGGCCACGTGAAGGTGAACAGGATGGTGTACATTATTATTTTGTTAATCGTCCGGATATGGAGCAAGCGATTGGCAATGATGAATTTATTGAAACAGCTGAATTTACGGGTAATTTATATGGTACCAGTAAACAGGCAGTACGTGAAATTCAAACACAAGGACGTGTCTGTATCCTTGATATAGAACAAAAGGGTGTGGAACAGATTAAGAAAACTGATCTAAATCCCATACTAATCTTTAATAATCCACCGACAATTGATGAACTTGAGCGACGTCTACGTAAACGTGGCACCGAAACGGAGGAAACATTGCGAAAACGTTTAAATGCAGCAGAAGTTGAAATATCCTATGGTCTGACACCGGGCAATTTTCATAAGATCATCAATAATGTTGATATCGATGTGGCATATGAAGAGTTTCGTGATTTTGTTATCGATGAATTGAAAAAGCAAGAGAAGCAAGGAGTTCATTTTAATTAAATGGAAATGGACGATGAATTCGTTTGTATCTGTATATGATATTAAAACTATCGATATACTATCGGAGAATGGTCTATCATCAAGTAATATGAAAGTTCAAACGATAACGATAGTTTAGCGATAGTTATTGTTGCAATTTGAATTTAAATATGGCATTTAAACTTATTAATTTTTAATATTTAATTTAATATTTATTCAATGCGCTATCTCTTTCTAACATGCAATAAAACGCTTTCTATATATTATATTATATATATATAATTGTTGTTGTTGTAATTTTAAACGTAAATAATAAAACAGAACAAAACAAATATAATTTTTTTATTACACAAAATTTATTAATTTTATTTATTTATTATTGTTTATACAAATAGAAATACAATTAACACACATACACACATATATATATATATATATGATCTATCATGAAAAGGTCAAAAATGTTATCATCCATTCAGTGGGCAATGGCAACGACTTCGTCTTTAACTATAACTAAAAATGAGGACTGGGAACAAGTGCTTCTGCTGATTGATTCCATCAATTTCCATTGGCACGCAAAGCGCATATAAATCAATTACAACCATCAACTAAGTAAACACAACACGCACGCCCACTCGCCAATCCTGTTCGGAACCTTTAGTCATATTTTTTTGTCATTTGGTGCGAGAAGGAATTTACGATTGATACGGATTCGTTTTATAATCATGATGTACATGCAGACGTGCTTGATAGCTTGTGTTACCCGTTTGCTGTCCATTTGTGCGATGCACAAAGCGTGCTGAACCATCAATTTTAGTACGACTATCGGCACTGCTCCATAGTCCAGCAATGGCCTCCAATGCTAGCTCCGTTTCATCTTCTTTGTCATCATGTTCGGCGGAAACGGTTAAATCAATTTGTCGACGATCGCGATGTACACGAGAATATGTTGGTGCAGCTGCTACATAGCCAATGCTTAAAATTATAAATATTAACAGCAGCAAGATGTTGAACGTATGCATGTTCTCTATAGACTAATATAAATATTACGATTATGCTTATATATGATTATACATGATGTTAGCTTATCAATCATTAAGATTACGTATTGGTTGAACGGCCTTAAAAAAAATTTTTTTTTTTTATTTTATTTCACATTAAGCTGGGCAACGATACCTGAATGAAACTTTAGCATTCAGTTATTATTATATATAATAATAATAATAATAATAGAGTGTTAGACATCATTTAGACTTTTGGTTCAAGTATTTGTGCTGGTGGCCAATCCCATTGTTTGGCTGGTATTGGATCAACAAGTTTCTCCCATGGCTTCCAGCCAAGCATTTTACGTGCCAATATTAATTCATTTTCGGCCTGTACAATAAGCTCCTCAACTTGTCCACAACCAACGGCCTGTTCCAGTGCAACAATATCCTTATTCTAAAAAAAATTTAGAAATTTTTATTATTAATAATAAGAAAAAGTAAAATATGCACAAATTGTGCCTGTAGTGCATTGTTTTCATCGATTTCAACAGCCGATGGGATGCTAAAAATAAACTTGATCTAAATGAAATGAAACCTTAAGCTCTTATGGACTCCAAGATCTATGTGTTCATACGGACGTACAGACGGACATAGTTAAATCGACACGACTGTTAATCCAAATCAACAATATATACTTTACAGTATCTGTCCAAGTCAAGCTTATGCGCTTGGTGTCTATCAATCATCATAGCCTTAGTATTCTATGGGAATATCGGGTATAAAAATTGTTTGCAATTTCTTGCTTTTTACCTTTGCTACAGCATCGGCACGTTGCTTAACCAATTGTTCCGTATTCTTGCGATAGCTAGCATCTTGTGGCATTTTCGATACGGCACGCAATATTTTGCCATATAAAGCGGATAATGTATGATGTGGATTGCTGGCCACCGCTAGGCCAGTTAAACCTGTAGACTGTAATATAATAAAAAAAATATATAAAAATCAAATCGATGACATAACAACAATAACAAATAGCACAAAATATTAAATGCACTTTATGTAGTCGACTTATAATTTGTTTATTGCCTCAATTGTACTGCAACTTACTGCTTTAATTACTCTTGCCATATTTGATTTACTATAGTTTGTATTAAATTGTTTTTTATTTCAATTACATCCAACAAAAATAAAGCAACGGCAAATATATTTTTGCCAGGGCTGACCAAACAATAATTTCTATACCAGGGCTGTTATACAATTACTGGTAACAGCTGTGTCGCATCTGTGTAGTATTGTGAAACGATCATCATGTTATACAATACAGGCATCAGCTGTTTTGCTACGGGAAACAGTGCTGTAAAACGATTATCATTGAATCGATAACTTTAGCAATTACGTTGCGCGCCAAATTCAAAATACACAGAATGGCTTTCTATTTATTTATCACAATAGAACAATTATAGATAAAAATGGGAAATAATGAAAATATGAATATATGAAAAAGTTGATCTAAAACTACGTTTGTTTTTGTTTTTCTTGTTTTACAATAAGTTGTTAATTTTTGTACATAAATTACGCTGTTGTTGTTGCTGGCGCACCAAATGCCGATATAAGAACATTGATAACCGTTACAATAAATATACCAATGACTGTGTAATTATTAATTTTGTTTGCACGACAAATTTCTTCTTCATTTTTTATATTATATCTGCCATTCCATATAAGTCCAATGCCGACTGCCATCTGTATTATCCAAAAATAAAAATCACATTATATACCATATATATATATACATTTTTTTTTGTAGAATGAGTCAACAAAATAAATGTTACCTGAAATATAATGCTGAGCGAGATGAACAAAAGACTGGGATAAAAGTATGGATGTGCACGATTAGTTTCAAGTACATAACGCAATTGATTTGCATTTGCCGATAGTAATGCCAGATCCATCATACCCTGTGCTAATGTCTTTTTATGTTGATAGGCATTAACATCTGGTATGGGCGTCTCAACGCCATCAACATTAACAAATCCAGTGCCATTTCCATTATAGCCGGGAAACATAAAACTAGTACGTCGCCGTCCACCATTTGCCGTTGGCCTTTTATCATCACCAGCAGTCGCAACGCCACCTATGCCATCATCTACGCCAGCAGCATTATCTCCTGCTGTATCAGCTAGTAGACCATCGTCGACGCCATTATTTGCTTCATTTGCAAATGAACGAGCATCAGTTTCATCATCATCATCAAGTTCGGGAACTACAAAAAAAAAAAATAAATATAAAACAATTTAAATAATTAATAAAAAATAAATTAATTAATGAAATTAATTAAATGAATTAAAAAGTTGCTTACACAATTGTAGAACAAAGTTGAGTTGATGATGAAATTGTTGTTGTTGTTGTTGTTGTTGTGGTATTGTTGTAGTAATAGTTTAGTGACAAAAGTTAGTTAAGACATTGATTAAATGTAGAGACAAGACGACAAACAGATGAGAAACAGATTAACATATATGCTAAAACTAAATTTTATATATTTATACTAACCTGCGCGAGGAATGCGAACATTATGCCCATCGTTCTTGTTTGTAGTCTCAATGTGATTACCCTGAAAATAAAAAAAAAAAAAAACAAAACAAAAAAAAAAATTTATATTTATTTTAATAAATAAATTTATAAATATTTTTATTTGCTGAGATTAAAGCAAAAACTAAATTTACAATTATGCACCGCAGTTCTATAATATACTTATGTATAAATATATACTTGTACATGCATAATAGCTAACGGATTAAATTGCGGTGCATAATTGTAAATTTAGTTTTTGCTTTAATCTCAGCAAATAAAAATATTTATAAATTTATTTATTAAAATAAATATAAATTTTTTTTTTTTGTTTTGTTTTTTTTTTTTTTATTTTCAGGGTAATCACATTGAGACTACAAACAAGAACGATGGGCATAATGTTCGCATTCCTCGCGCAGGTTAGTATAAATATATAAAATTTAGTTTTAGCATATATGTTAATCTGTTTCTCATCTGTTTGTCGTCTTGTCTCTACATTTAATCAATGTCTTAACTAACTTTTGTCACTAAACTATTACTACAACAATACCACAACAACAACAACAACAATTTCATCATCAACTCAACTTTGTTCTACAATTGTGTAAGCAACTTTTTAATTCATTTAATTAATTTCATTAATTAATTTATTTTTTATTAATTATTTAAATTGTTTTATATTTATTTTTTTTTTTGTAGTTCCCGAACTTGATGATGATGATGAAACTGATGCTCGTTCATTTGCAAATGAAGCAAATAATGGCGTCGACGATGGTCTACTAGCTGATACAGCAGGAGATAATGCTGCTGGCGTAGATGATGGCATAGGTGGCGTTGCGACTGCTGGTGATGATAAAAGGCCAACGGCAAATGGTGGACGGCGACGTACTAGTTTTATGTTTCCCGGCTATAATGGAAATGGCACTGGATTTGTTAATGTTGATGGCGTTGAGACGCCCATACCAGATGTTAATGCCTATCAACATAAAAAGACATTAGCACAGGGTATGATGGATCTGGCATTACTATCGGCAAATGCAAATCAATTGCGTTATGTACTTGAAACTAATCGTGCACATCCATACTTTTATCCCAGTCTTTTGTTCATCTCGCTCAGCATTATATTTCAGGTAACATTTATTTTGTTGACTCATTCTACAAAAAAAAATGTATATATATATATGGTATATAATGTGATTTTTATTTTTGGATAATACAGATGGCAGTCGGCATTGGACTTATATGGAATGGCAGATATAATATAAAAAATGAAGAAGAAATTTGTCGTGCAAACAAAATTAATAATTACACAGTCATTGGTATATTTATTGTAACGGTTATCAATGTTCTTATATCGGCATTTGGTGCGCCAGCAACAACAACAGCGTAATTTATGTACAAAAATTAACAACTTATTGTAAAACAAGAAAAACAAAAACAAACGTAGTTTTAGATCAACTTTTTCATATATTCATATTTTCATTATTTCCCATTTTTATCTATAATTGTTCTATTGTGATAAATAAATAGAAAGCCATTCTGTGTATTTTGAATTTGGCGCGCAACGTAATTGCTAAAGTTATCGATTCAATGATAATCGTTTTACAGCACTGTTTCCCGTAGCAAAACAGCTGATGCCTGTATTGTATAACATGATGATCGTTTCACAATACTACACAGATGCGACACAGCTGTTACCAGTAATTGTATAACAGCCCTGGTATAGAAATTATTGTTTGGTCAGCCCTGGCAAAAATATATTTGCCGTTGCTTTATTTTTGTTGGATGTAATTGAAATAAAAAACAATTTAATACAAACTATAGTAAATCAAATATGGCAAGAGTAATTAAAGCAGTAAGTTGCAGTACAATTGAGGCAATAAACAAATTATAAGTCGACTACATAAAGTGCATTTAATATTTTGTGCTATTTGTTATTGTTGTTATGTCATCGATTTGATTTTTATATATTTTTTTTATTATATTACAGTCTACAGGTTTAACTGGCCTAGCGGTGGCCAGCAATCCACATCATACATTATCCGCTTTATATGGCAAAATATTGCGTGCCGTATCGAAAATGCCACAAGATGCTAGCTATCGCAAGAATACGGAACAATTGGTTAAGCAACGTGCCGATGCTGTAGCAAAGGTAAAAAGCAAGAAATTGCAAACAATTTTTATACCCGATATTCCCATAGAATACTAAGGCTATGATGATTGATAGACACCAAGCGCATAAGCTTGACTTGGACAGATACTGTAAAGTATATATTGTTGATTTGGATTAACAGTCGTGTCGATTTAACTATGTCCGTCTGTACGTCCGTATGAACACATAGATCTTGGAGTCCATAAGAGCTTAAGGTTTCATTTCATTTAGATCAAGTTTATTTTTAGCATCCCATCGGCTGTTGAAATCGATGAAAACAATGCACTACAGGCACAATTTGTGCATATTTTACTTTTTCTTATTATTAATAATAAAAATTTCTAAATTTTTTTTAGAATAAGGATATTGTTGCACTGGAACAGGCCGTTGGTTGTGGACAAGTTGAGGAGCTTATTGTACAGGCCGAAAATGAATTAATATTGGCACGTAAAATGCTTGGCTGGAAGCCATGGGAGAAACTTGTTGATCCAATACCAGCCAAACAATGGGATTGGCCACCAGCACAAATACTTGAACCAAAAGTCTAAATGATGTCTAACACTCTATTATATATAATAATAATAATAATAATAATAACTGAATATTAAAGTTCATTCATATTGTTGCCAGCTTAATGTGAAATAAAATAAAAAAAAAAAATTTTTTTTAAGGCCGTTCAACCAATACGTAATCTTAATGATTGATAAGCTAACATCATGTATAATCATATATAAGCATAATCGTAATATTTATATTAGTCTATAGAGAACATGCATACGTTCAACATCTTGCTGCTGTTAATATTTATAATTTTAAGCATTGGCTATGTAGCAGCTGCACCAACATATTCTCGTGTACATCGCGATCGTCGACAAATTGATTTAACCGTTTCCGCCGAACATGATGACAAAGAAGATGAAACGGAGCTAGCATTGGAGGCCATTGCTGGACTATGGAGCAGTGCCGATAGTCGTACTAAAATTGATGGTTCAGCACGCTTTGTGCATCGCACAAATGGACAGCAAACGGGTAACACAAGCTATCAAGCACGTCTGCATGTACATCATGATTATAAAACGAATCCGTATCAATCGTAAATTCCTTCTCGCACCAAATGACAAAAAAATATGACTAAAGGTTCCGAACAGGATTGGCGAGTGGGCGTGCGTGTTGTGTTTACTTAGTTGATGGTTGTAATTGATTTATATGCGCTTTGCGTGCCAATGGAAATTGATGGAATCAATCAGCAGAAGCACTTGTTCCCAGTCCTCATTTTTAGTTATAGTTAAAGACGAAGTCGTTGCCATTGCCCACTGAATGGATGATAACATTTTTGACCTTTTCATGATAGATCATATATATATATATATATATATGTGTGTGTGTATATAAACTTTTAATGTATTTCTATTTGTATAAACAATAATAAATAAATAAAATTAATAAATTTTGTGTAATTAAAAATTTATATTTGTTTTGTTCTGTTTTATTGTTTACGTAGCGTTTCACTTAAAATTACAACAACAACAATAATAATATATATATATAACATAGAAAGCGTTTTATTGCATGTTAGAAAGAGATAGCGCATTGAATAAATACTATTAAAAAATTAATAAGTTTAAATGCCATATTCAAATTCAAATTGCAACAATAACTATCGCTAAACTATCGTTATCGTTTGAACTTTCATATTACTTGATGATAGACCATTCTACGATAGTATATCGATAGTTTTAATATCATATACAGATACAGACGAATTCATCGTCCATTTCCATTTAATTAAAATGAACTCCTTGCTTCTCTTGCTTTTTCAATTCATCGATAACAAAATCACGAAACTCTTCATATGCCACATCGATATCAACATTATTGATGATCTTATGAAAATTGCCCGGTGTCAGACCATAGGATATTTCAACTTCTGCTGCATTTAAACGTTTTCGCAATGTTTCCTCCGTTTCGGTGCCACGTTTACGTAGACGTCGCTCAAGTTCATCAATTGTCGGTGGATTATTAAAGATTAGTATGGGATTTAGATCAGTTTTCTTAATCTGTTCCACACCCTTTTGTTCTATATCAAGGATACAGACACGTCCTTGTGTTTGAATTTCACGTACTGCCTGTTTACTGGTACCATATAAATTACCCGTAAATTCAGCTGTTTCAATAAATTCATCATTGCCAATCGCTTGCTCCATATCCGGACGATTAACAAAATAATAATGTACACCATCCTGTTCACCTTCACGTGGCCGGCGTGTTGTATGCGATACGCTGAAACCAAATTTATCTGGAAATTCGGCAAATAAACGTTTTAACAATGTGCTCTTGCCGGAACCAGATGGGCCGCAAAGTACCAGCGGTCGGGGGCCAATAATTGCTTGCGACATAGCCGTGCTGCTAGCGCTGAAGGCGCGATTAACAATGAACAAAAAGCTTATCATGTTGTGGCTGGCTAATAAAAAGCTAGCACGCTAGTTCTCTTATTATTTTGGGCTAAATTAAACCGTAGATGGTGACAAAAAAAATACACAAGCAAAAAAGCTACAACTACGCCTAACAACAACAACAAGGAACGTTATGCCGCGACACGCTGTGTTTTTGCTGTTAAATAACATTGGCTCTCACATAACACATACATACACATGCATTTAACAGCAATTAATTTAACATAATGCTGCAATGTTATTAACATGCATTTTAGTATTTTTTTCTTTTATGTAAACTATCGGCAATGTTTCGTGCGTGCTAGTGCTGCACGCAACTGTGCGATAAATAATCTAAACGAATTATCGAATTTGAATATTTGAATTGAAAAGCAATTGAATTTGAGTTTTGGTTTAAAAACGTTTTTATATGCATATGTTTTGTTTTTTTTGTTTGTTTGTTTTTATTTTTATTTTGTTTAAATGTATTTAGCATAGAATATCAAACACATACACACTGAAACTAATGCTTGTTGATGCTGTGAATGATGTTTTGCTGCTTGTTTGATTGTTTGTCTTTGCTTTTTGCTTATTTTTTTTTTTGTTATCGTGTATAATTATCGACTGTTATATTATTATTTTGGAATTTGAAATTACAATGCATTTTTTTTTTTGTAGTGTTTAAACTTAGTTAGCTAATAATAATTATGAATTTCACTTTTGCTTGTTTAAGTAATTTGTAATTTTCTTTTTCGTTTTTTTTTTTGTTTTTTTTTTTAATTTATTTTGATCACAATTTGATTTCGCATGCCCAAAAATAGAATTTGGTTTTGTGTGTTTTGTGTGTATGTATGTATGTATGTATGTATGTTTGTCCGAATGATTCGCCTGAATGTAAACTATCTTCGTACAGTTCCTTCCACTGATGCTGGTGCTACTGCTGCTCCTGTTTCTATGCCTTTTGCTTTATTTCTGTTCCCTCTTTCTGCTTCGAATAATGCATTTGCTTGAGTTTACTACAAATAATGCTAAAAATGATCAGTCAAATATTTATGTGCTTCGATATTCGATAATTTCTTCGAAAGGAATATATATATATATATATATATATCTTTGTGGTGTATATAGAGTATTTGTGTGTATGTGTAATTTATGTTGATTTTATATATTTGTTTATTATAATTATTATAATTATATATATTTACAACATTATAGTTTAAGCTTTGAATGTTTGTGTCTGTGTATTTGTCTGTCTGTCTATGTTTTCAATGTTGTGAAGTCTATTTGTAACGATAATATTGGATCAACTAAATAACAGTACTACTAACTCATCATCATTATCATCATTGCCTTGAACTGGGATTCAGCGTCTGGGTCTGGTTAATGTTGCATGTAACGGTTTTTTCTCTTGTAATTGTGTCTAGTGAAATGGATTATCGAAAATATGTAGATTATGCATTAATTATTATTATTATTATAATTATTATTATTATAATTATTATTAATATTAATATTATAATAGAATTATGCGGGGCACTATATAGCTGTTATCTATATTATAAATAAATATATTTATATATAATATATATATTTATAGTCTGGCAAAAAAAAAATAAATAAAAAAAAAATTGCAAAATGCAAATAAATTTCTGCAATTTATTTTTCCTGTTTTTTCTTTTTTTTTTGTTTTTTGTTTTTGTTTTTGTTTTGTAGCCCTAACAAATTTTGTTTACAACTAAAAACTATTTAAATTTTAAAATTGTTTACAAAATATTCTCTTCTTTTTTTATCTCTTTTTATTTTTTTTTGTTTACAAATAATAATAATAAAATAAAAGGGAAAAACAACTTCGCCAACAAACTGTGTTTGTGGGAATCGCTGCTGTATATGTATAAAATGAAAGTGATGACATGAAAGGGGGGGGGGGAAAGGAGGAGCCTTAAAAATGTGTCTATATTCGCTTTTGCAACTCTAAGTCTATCAATTATCAATTACTAGAGAGAGAGAGAGAAAAGAGAGCTACAAAATTTATTTTTGCATCAATTTTTCTCTGCTGCATGAATTTCTATTTTTAATTATTTAATTAATTTATTAAATTAATTTGTTGTTGTTGCTGCTGGGTTGTTGTTGCTACTGCTGCTGTTGTTATTGTTAAATGAGAAAAAATACACGACATGTAATATAACAGAAAAAAAAGACTACTAACAATTAAGTTTAAGATTTTTGTTTTTTTTTTGTTGCATTTTTCTTGCTTTCAATTTTTTTTTGTTTTTTGTTTTCTTTATGTTTGTTTTGTGTATAATTATGTGTATAATTAATTATGTAATAATATTATTGTTTACAAATAGATTAATCAATGTTTACGTTTACAATATATATTTTTTTTTTGTTTTTGTTTTTTGTTTTTTTCATTTTTCATTTTCTTTTTTTCTGTTTTGTTTTTCTTTTGCGTAAATTATAAAATTACCTAATGAAAGTTAAAAAAATCATAAAGTTAGTTAGTTGTTGCTGTTGTTGCTGCTGTTGTTGCTGTTGCTGCTGTTGCTGCTGCTGTTGCTTTTCTTCCTGCTGCTGCTGTTACTGTTTTTGCTGTTGCTGTTGCTGCTGTTGTTGCTGCTGTTGCTTTTCTTGCTGCTGTTGTTGCTGTTGCTGCTGCTCCTATTGACTTTTTAAGCCTTCCAATTATTCTGACGACTGCCACTTGGTCCACTTGGCTGCTGTGGCGGTATCATTTCAAGCAGATATTGACGCTGCAACTCAGCGGCATGCTGTATATCTGCCAAACTATTCGCATTACTTGTATTCTTTGATCCGCTCGATGTTGTGTTGTTCTTCTTATTGTTATTATTAAAAACTGTAAATAAAATTGATGAAAAATGAATAAGGAAAAAAAAAAAATAAAAGAATAAAAAAAGAAACTTACCTGCTACTTGCGCTGCCTGCGCCATGGCCATTTGATACGAATACAGCAACGGTGCAAATT
>JBAMBR010007300.1:0-18189 GCA_037044475.1 Zaprionus obscuricornis
ATAAATATGCTTTTTCAATTGCAAACTTTGCAAATAATATTCTATATTCCAAACGTTTCATTACTCGGCTAAAATCAAAAATTATTCTCAAAAAAAAATTGTTTTTTTTAAATTTCATATTCTTACTTATATTTATCAGCCGCATTAATAGTATTAATAGAATCTTCATGTGTTGACCGATCACCAAAAACAAATACTTTACTCTCTTCAATTTGATTTGGTAAATGTAAAATTCGATGTAATACCGAAGTATTATGTTTTAAATTCTTTGGTACAACAAAATCTTCAACTAATGCCAATGCTAAAATATTATATATTTCATTAAAAAATTCAAATTTCCAGCACATAACACGATTTGTTTTTATCACATAGTAATCTCCCATAATACTTTCAATAAAACGTTGCAGATCCTATCAAAAGGAAAAGAAAAATTGAAATAAGCTAAAAAATTGCATCAAATGAAATAAGTTTAGTTACCTTAGTTCTTTTTTCTTTAAGCATTTGTCGAGCTACTCTTAGGTTTTTTAACATACGACGTGATGTCCGATATTGCCAATTAAATAAATTAGCCTGCTTGTGTTGCTTGCGCAAAGTATCATTGGGATATTTATTGTAATTTATATAGTATAGTGGCATGCGAGCTTGTAACATTTTCTAATAAAATAAAATTCTTTTATAAATTTTTTTTTTTTTTTTAAAATAATGTAAGAAATATTTACTATAAATTGTCGGACAATCTCATAATGTTTTGTTGATATATGTTTCAATAGTTCTTTTGAACGATTTATGTTTTCCACAATTAAATTTGGATTCTTCATTAGATTTTTCATGAATACTATATTACACCAGGCATTATTTAAATAATTCTGATGAACAATATTAAATGCACGTTGTCGACGTGCAATTTCCAAAGGTGATAATATCACTTCCTATATAAAATAAAATGTAAATAGTGCAATGTATGTGTATAGTTTTGTATATAGTTTTACCTCCTCTTCGAGTATGCTAAGTGCATCACATTTTTCTTGCTCCAATAATATTTTATATAATGGACGTTCGTCAATAATTGATTTAGCTTTATTTATTTTATGTACATGTTCAACCAATTTCTTATGTTTTAAGAAAAACAAAGTTAAGCATTTTTTAGTTGCATCATTAATGACACTTTTCACCTGTAAATCAGTTAAAAAAATATATATATATATATATATAGATCGATACATGTATAAATACATTAGAATCCGGTTATAACGACTCTGTTTATAGCGCCCGTCCGGTTAGTGCATCTTCCGGGTATAACGACATAAAATCGTAGGTCCCTTGAAAGTCGCTATAAGCGGAATCTACTGTATATTATTATATATTATTATTCTTACCACAATTTTTTGATTTTCGAATTTTCTTGCATTTGTACCAACAAAAATGTTAAGATTATTACTCAATTCTACATAGGAATTTTCAAATTCGTTCAATTCAAAAAGTAAATCGCATATTTCTGAATTAATGTCTGCACGAGGTACTCGATTTCGTTCACAAATTTCTAAATGAAAATTTAATAATTTAATATTTGAATAATTAAATTTGTTAAATTTTTTTAATTGATTTACCTGCAGCAGTTCTGGCATCATCTAAAGCTTGTCGAATTTCTGCTGCCCTTCGTTCATTCTTACATAAATTGAATATTGTCATATAATCACTATATTTAATATCCAAAGCTCTATTATAGTTAACTGTTGCAATGCTTTGTCTACGGCGACCTGCATAATATGAGCCCCAACTTGTGTATATTTTATGTTGAGTATCTTCATTCCAGTTGAATTTACTCCATGGTGGTACGGCCTCCTCAACGTGTGATCCCGGTCCAGATGCAAAGACTGACATTATCAAATAAAATTGATGTTTCAAAAAAAAAAAAAAACCGAAATGAATAAAATTAATACAATTAAATCCGAATATAATTGTTAAAAGTTATATATATGTTTTTTATTTTTTTTAAATATTTTATTATATTTTTTTTTTATTTAATGTTTTAATGTTTTTTTTTTTTATTTTGATTTATTATTCTTTTTTTATTTTTTTCTTTTTAATAATTTTTTTTTTTCTAGCTAGTTTTTTTTTAAATATTTTGATTTTATGTATTTTTTTTTGTATATTTTTCTCTCTTTATTTATTTTTTTTTTATTTTATTTTATTTTATACATATTTTTGTGTTGTCTGTTTATGTTCGTGTACTTTATATTATGAATTAAATAAATCATCGTGTGTAAGTTTTAAAAATATTTTCATAGAGTTCTTGATGGAAGTAAAAAAAAAGAGACCATAAATAGAATTAATTAAAAATATTATTTTAAAATAAGTTAAATTGCCATGATCTCTATTTTCATATTTTGAGGACATTTGAAACCAAATACTAATAAGAATAATTCTGACTCAATCGATAAACGATTGCATATTGCTAGCAGTGTGTACATACTATTTTTTTTATAGCAAAACGGTACACGCCAGCCCTGGTATTACACATTTAGAACAACACTGCCGCTGACGTGTCTGTAAAAAATATCGAAGCTAAAACAGGCGGTGCAGGCTATTTAAACGATTTTATTTATTTATCCTATAGCATATAAGTTGCGTTTTAAAGCGCATCATAAGATAGGAGAATGTTAAAATTAGGTAAGTCTTTCGGACAGTATTTAAACAGTAGAAAATCATATATCTTCTCTTGTGTTTGGCTCAAACGCCGGCTAAGGCTCTGCCTCTGCCGCTGTCGCTGTCTCCGTCACCGGCGTCGTTGCTGACTATTGAGAAATGAAATGTTGCAATGTTAAAAAAAAAATTTAATTAAAATTATATATTTGTAATTTTTTTTTTTTTTTGAAAATAGGTTTAACTCTTTTATGCGTACTTTCTGTCGCAACAACGTCTTGGAGTGCCCGCACTGTTGATAGTCACCTGGGACCAAAGGATCTCACCCGCCTACAAAAAGTCTTTGTCGATGGTTTAAGTTCCAATGACTTGCAAGCAATTTTCTTTTCTTCGCTTAACATTGAAACAACTGATGCTGCAACAAAAGATTCATTATGTAAAAAGATTGTAACACTTCATGCTGAATCCAAACTTAATGTAAGTAAATTTATTTGTGCTTATCTTCCATTTTATGTCAATTAAACATAATATGTTTTCAGAGCTTTGAAAAAGACTATTATCTGATTGGTGCCAATAAGAATTTACGTTGCGCTACAAAACTATCTGAAGAATTGCTCTCAACGATCTACAGTGCATTCGAAACACAAATTGGATCAACACAAGAGATTTTCTATCGTATAGTTAGCCACAAGGTGCTCGGAGTACAACTAAACGAAGCAACTCAAGAGAAGTTAGTAAAACGTTTGCAAGAATTATTGAAAACAGACGATTCGCTAAGCGGACTCGGCTATGGTTTCAATGCAGCCGTTCAATTGGGTCCCAGTGCCAGTTTCATTGCTAATCGTTTGGAAGATGCCATTGTACAGGCCGATGAAGTTGATGGCAAGTTACTGCAATTCGAGGGTGGTCTCAGCATTACAGCTCTGATTCTTAATGGTGCTTTTGGCGTGGCCAAGACCTATAACAAGCCTGCACCTGTTACTGCTGAACAAGCAGTTAAATTTGCCAACTATCTGTTAAGTCGTCGCTCTGTACAATCAGCAAAGGGTGCTCATGTACTCATCGAGGCATTGAAGACTATCAGTGGCGCTGATAAGGTTGCTCCAATCTGCATTCAACTCATTGGAAATGGACAACTGGAGGCACAATCGCCTACTGTAAATGTTGCTGTTGTCGATTTACTTGGCAAGCCTCTGTCATCGGCAGTTAAAAACCTCAATGCCAAGATTGTCTTGAAAAAGGATAACTCTGTGCTGGCAGAAAAGGTTCAGCTAGTTTCAAAGTCTTCAGATAAAACTACATACGTTGCTGACTTGAGCAGTCTGAAGCCAGCACGTGGCATTTACCAGGCAGAATTAAATGCTGATGCCATCTATACTCAGAAATTGCAACTAAAAGTCTTGGGACGCGTTAAGGTTCAAAGTCTCGAATTGGGCATCGCTGAATCAGATGCCAGTGCAGCTACACGCAAACAAACTGTCAGCTATCCAAATAAACTAAAGGAAGTACTCACAGCTGATAGCACACAGAAGCTACTACTCAAGGCTGTACTGATCGATGAGAGCAATAGCAAACCAATTACAGTGCATCAGGCTTTTGTTCGTCTATATAACAAAGAAACCGATAAGGAAATCATTTTTGTTGCCGAACAAGATAGCAGCAAAGCATATAAATTCGATATGGATCTTGGTAATCAGGGCAAAAATTTCAATTATCAAAGCGGCGTCTACAATATATATTTAACAATTGGTGATGCTTCACTTTCCAATTCATTTGAATGGCTTTTAGCTGATGTTCAATTGAAATTCAATCAACATGATAAAGGTAAAATTTTAATTACAATAATTAAAGAATAACAAAAAATAATAGAAAAACTCTCTTTTTACAGAGTCCAAGTCAGTTGAAGTAAAGGGTCCACTACCAGTGATTGAGCATCAATTCCGTGTACCAGATAAACGTCCACCTCGCATTGTATCTGATATATTCACTGGCCTATGCATAACACCGCTCGTACTACTCTTTGTCTTCTGGGCAAAATTGGGCATTAATGTATCCAACTTTACATTCTCACCGAGCACAATCGGTTTCCATGTTGGATTCGGTGGCATTTTATCATTATTCTTTGTCTTTTGGCTGCAATTGAATATGTTCCAAACGCTGCGTTTACTAATACCCATCGCAGTATTTACATTCCTTTGCGGCAATCGTGTGCTGCGACGACTCTATGCACAGCGCAATTCCAAAAATTCATCATCGGGCACATCATAAATTGGGGTTACAGTATATAATTGGTCCCCAAAGCTTTATACTTTTTACTGTGCTCGTTTTGAAGTTTAATTAGCTGCGATTATTCGATTGATTAAATAAAATAATAAAGAAAATTTAGCTGCTGATTATAAATTCTGTGCACGAGTTACAGTTACTCTCTTATCTAAAAAAAAAACAACAAAACAAATGAAATCTATATAAGGTAACAATCTTTAATAAAGCGTTTAGTGTAAGCTCTATTAAAAAAGCATTTTGTGTTTCTAACTACTACAAATTTAATGAAAAATTAATCAATTTGGGTTTTTTCTTTTTTTTTTAAGGCGAATGCTAACGAAACGTAACGCAACAATGTTACATTTATATAAACTATATACAATTCAATTACAGACATACATATAACAAGCAAATTATATATTATAATAACAATAATGAAATATTTTTTATAAAAATATTTCAATATATTTTACAAATGGGCCTTCATGAAGGGTTTCAGGTACTTGTGGAATGATTGATTTACCGGCTCCTTATTTAATGGATTCTTCTTTGTTGATTCAAAGATATGTTCATAAACATTGCCATCATAGGCACCCAATGCTGAATCTAAAACGCGATCATGTAAATCAAAACTATCAACCAAAGCAACGGCATTTGGACGTAAGGCTTTAAGGCTTGCTTCAAGACGCATCTCCAAATCTGTAACATCCTTATCGGAGATCTCAACGAACTAGTATAAAAAAATTAAATAGAAATTATAAAAAATGTATTGAAATTGTTAAGTATTATTTGTATAAACTTACGCGCAAAAAGTCACCAATGCGATTAAGACAGGCATCAATAAGATAAAGTTCCAAAACAACCATTAGCACTTTGGCCAGTTCGGGTGATACTTCACGGCAAATGGAAGTAATTTCCGTATATGCAGATTGTGCCAAAAATGCACGACCATGTAGCTAAATAATCAATAGATAAGATATTAATTATATATACATGTCTGTCTGTGTGTGTGTCTGTGTATGGCAACAAAATTTTTTACTTACATCTGCAGCACCAGTTAAAAAGACACCACTGAGATTAGCAGCAACCTCTGTACCATGACCTTGACGACGACGCTGTTCAATTTGTTCATAGGCCACACGCACTTTGCTACAAAAGAGATAAGATATAATCCATTAGATTTCATATCATTCATTATTCAATTATTTTGCTAATCATGCAACTCACTTGGCGGCAGCATATTGGAATGCCTTTACTATAGATTCTAATGAACCGTCATAACCGCTAAATTTCTTTTCATTGATTGCCTCATTGATGTAGGCTACAGTGGGCACCAATTGTTCACCATTCAAGGCCTGACCATAAACCTTAACCAGATAACGTGCTGTCTGTAGCAACATAACAGTATTTTCACCTTCATATGTGCAGACAGCCGTTGACATACCATAGATGGTTGGGAAATTTGAACAATCCATGAAACCATGACCACCACATGAAAGACGACATGTCTCTACGCCAGCAGTTGAATCAGCACTACAGATTGCTTTCAGGCAACACGAAAGCGCATGCATCTCAGGTAAACGATCCAAATTTCCTTGTTCAATTTCACCAGAGATAGCATTATACATGCTCCAGATGCCATCACCTGTTGTCTTAAAAACAATAGCCTTGGCTATCTGTGGGAATACTTTCAATTGTTGCGTTGTATGATCCATAATCTGTGGTTCCGGCAAATTCGGATCAATGGGACTCTGACGTCTTACAGCCGAATAACGTGTAGCAATTGTCGATGCCTTGGCCAAGGTATTAGCTGTGTCACGGATCAATGCACAACGCACAAACATCATGGTGCCATAGGTAAGAACACTACTCTTGGGTGCCACATAGGTACCATCAGGCAGGACCTGTTGATTCTTCATCAGCATATTTTTAAGTGGTACACGAACATTCTTCAATCCCAAATAACCGTTATTAACGGCTTTCATGCTAAGCTTGGTACCAATATCACCAATATCAATGCCAGGCATTGGCTCATGGGTATCCGAACGTCTGAGTTGTACAACAAATGGTGCCAGGCCACGGAATTCACCTTTGGTATACAGTTGTGCTACAACAACAGCATGATTGGCTGTATGTCCCACTAAAAAAAAATTTCAATAATAATTAATAATTATAAATAAACTTTTTTTTATATTTACTTACAGCCACCGGGCCACCACTTGTAGGCGGTAAGTGAGGGCGTATTAATAACAAATTCCTGTGTGTTTGCATCATAATCAGCACGAGTCTCTAGGCCACGTAAGAATGTACCATGACCCAGTTCCGTTTGCGCATACGTGCCAATTATTTCACAGTCCCATGCTTTGGTTAACCATTCCACCTGTTGCTCCATTGTACCCTATATATAAATTATCCAATTTGATTATCTCTTTGGATATGGCCAATATCTAATCATTATCATACCTGACCCATGATAGTTGGTACAAACATCACATAGTGTAACGTAATTGGATTACCTTCCTTAAGTAAAGCCGAACCCAAACTTCCGCCCAACAGTTGACTGATTAGAAAATCGGAAATTAGAATAAAAAAAAATAATTAGATTCTTAGAATGCAATCTAAAGAGGATTTCCTGTCATACCTATAGGTATCCACACCATCTTCACCATCGGCACGTAATTTACGTATCTTTTCACCTATAATACACGCCTTACGTACACTATGCTCGTACAGCTCCTTATGCGACAAATATGAAATTGGTTGATCATCGACCAGTTCTGGATCTTCGAGAAATAGTTTCTCTGCAATAAAAATAAATAGATAAAATATATAAATAATAAATATATAAAAATTTTGTAAAACTTTTGTTGTTTTGTAGCTACATGACTAATTATCTATTATCAATCATAAATTTAAACTTCTTCTATATTTCCTTTATATAGACTTACACTTTGTTCAGGCGATTAAGACCGAAACAATTAGATAATGCTTATCAAATATTTACTATAGATTTATAACATTCTCAAGTGTCATAAAAGTAACAAAAAAAAATCTATTTTTTGTTATAATCGCTAACAAACAATTTTTTGCAAGTTGTGCTATCAAAATTATATTAAGCTCTTTGCAAAAAAAAATTAATAATTATTATAAAATACTTTGTAAAAAAAAAAAATTAATTAAAAAAATTTGTTAAAAAAAAAATCAACAATAATCGAAACCTACATTAATATTATCTTTAATATTACCTTGAAAGTACTTTAAAAATAAAAAAAAAAAAAGTCTAAAGGTCTCAAAATATAATTATACACGTACGTAATTAAAAAAAAATCATTCAGATCAAGTTTAAAGTTCAAACACTGTTGACTATTGTGATTAAGCTATAATTTATGCAGTGTAATTCAACCTGTTCCGTCTAACTGCCAAACTATGCGCAAAGATGCAAACATAAACAAGACGCTATAAAAAAAAAAAAAAAAAATAAATGCCGGTTCATGGGTTGCTCGAAAACTTTTCAATTGCACTAAACAAAAAAGAAACGATCGCTGTGGCGCTTGTGTGTATGTTGTATATGCGTGTGTGTGTATGTAAACATATGTATGTTATTATTATCTTTTGTTTGCAACGTCATGCTACTACCGCGCAATTATTATTCGAAGCTCGAAGTTGATTGCGAAAATTTCTTTAAGCTAAGCTTAAAAACCTGTTAATTTTTTTTTTTTTGAGCAAAGTGTAAAAACAATATGCAATTATCGAACTTACCGAGCGACTTTTTCTCCTTATATTTTTCAGCACCACCAGCCCAAAAGATGGAAAACTCTTTGGGATCAAAGGTCGCTGTATTACGTTCCTTTTGTAAATCAGGATTTATTTTTAATTCAGGCATTCTAATATACGTTATTTTTTTAAAAAAAAAAAGCAAACTGTTTTTTTTTTTTTTTATTTGTAGCAAAAGCAAATAAAATTCGCGTGCGACTGTTCCGACTGTCGTATACTAACTAAATTTGTGAATGTTGAAATTAAACTAAGCGCACTAGTAATATACGCCACATTATTCATAAGTTTTATGAACAAATCTAATCTCTGGCTACCACAATAGTGAACTTTAATCGTACGCACTGGGATAAGCATTCATATGTATGCATTACACTTTTCCTGTGATTTTCGCAATTATTTGGTTTTAATCAATCTTTTTGTGGGCCAGCGATTGAAAAATGTTAATCTATTGTTGCCACTGTGTTGTTTTTGTTTTTATTGCTGCTTGTTTGTTTGCGTTGTCTGCAAACAGCTGTGAGCGAACCAGGGCTGTAGCACTAAGCGATTAATATATTGAGGCACCAAGCAGCGAAAAAGTGGCAACTCTTGACATTTCTAAGATCCCATCTCATTGAGAGCGCGTACACTTCGGCAACAATGACGAAGCTATGCAGAGAGAAAACAAGAGCGTAATGCAGCAATTTCTGCATTGTCGATTTAACAGCGGCTGCATAAGCACAGTATGCGTCGATAGCACAGTAATTTGTTATAACTAAGCGTGCAAGTACAATTACATGTGCTTATGTGTAGGTGTGTGCAGGCATTATAAGCTATACCCAGTACACATAGGGTCAAAGTATGCCATACAATTTTGCAATATTATTATTATTATTACTATTTTGATATAACAATTAAAATAAGATGCATGTATATTTATAAATATTTAATAATATATATATGCATATTGATACATTATTCTAATATTTTTTTTATTTTTAACTTTAATCATGCTAAATTGTAAAAAAAATTATTTACAATAAACAGAACAAAAAATTATAATAACAAAAAAATATAATAAATATTTTATTTAAAAAAAAAAATGGTTTTTACTTATGGGAAGAAATTAATTAAATTGTATTTTCATTACAGGTGAAAGAGAAAAATAAAAAAATTAAGATCATGTTAGCGCAAAATCGATTGATTTGAGGTAAGAAATACCAGGCGAACAGCAACTAGCAGAAAGTAGCTTCATCAATTTAATTTTTGGTATGTTACTGTTAATGTTAACATTCGGCATAACATATTTCTGTAAATAAGAGCTCTTAGTATTAAGCGTAGAAGAAATATTTCTGCAGCATACTTTTGGGGATCGATTTATTTCTCCCTTTTAATTGTAACCGAAATTCGAATTTAAATATATTTTTAAAATACTCCGAATTTTATTTATTTATTTTTTTTTTTAAATTTATTTACTAGTCTTGTAAGAATTACACACACATGCATACATATATAGTTCTAATCTTTGGCTTAGTCAATTACATATATAAAATCACGATTTTAATACAATTTTAGTTAGTTTTTTTTTTTGTTTTTGTTACTTTATGTTAAGCTAAAGACTATGCGCCTGACTAGTGACTATAGCTATGCCACGTTGATGTTGTGGCACACCAGTTGATTCATAGGCACAACATCCATTGCCAGTGTTACGTGTTTGTTCCAATTGAATACCCATATCTCCTGGATACCAATGAGCATCCTGTAACTGTGTATAGCTGGGTTCAGTAGTAATATGAGATTCATGACGTGGCGCCTTTGGATACGATGGCGCATGGCTAGTACTTTGCCAATCCATGCGCGATGAGTTAAATGTTAGATTTGAATTGCGATTATTTCCATGTTGCAAATGTTGATGAAACTCAAATGGCCAACTCTGAAACGAATGAGAGAAAGAGAGAGAGAAAAGATGATTTATAAGCTTAAAGGATTTAATTTAGGAAGAGTGGGAGGGGGGAAGCTAACCGCATGGCTATAAATGGAACAATATGACGACAAGCCGACAAACCGACAAATCGACATTGTTTGTTTATACAATTTGAAATTGTTTTTAGTGTGCTCTTTGGGAAATGTTTTCATAGTTGAACAATAACAGCGTCATTAACATATCTATAAAAACATAAACAGACCGAAAGACAAGAGACACTCATCTTGGGCAATCCAACAGAAAACCAATGAATTCCCATCATCATATCATATGGAAAGTGAAGGCGGCGGCGCGTGCGACTTAAATTAGGGTGCATGTCGTTACCCGTTGCCCCTTTTTATTTTTTTTCGTTTTCATTTTCGAATCCTGACAAATGCAAACAAAACACTGCCACCATATGGCTACAAGACGATGCTCACTTCGTGCAACAATATTTGCTGAAATTTTTCACGCATTCCCATATTCAATGTATAGACAATTGTTTACAATACAAATAGTATAAATTGAAGAATTTGTTTTTTTTTTTTCTTTTTCTGATCAACATGAGCAAAAATCATAAGAGAGTACAGAAAGTACTTTCAATTATTTTTTTGTTCTATATATTTTATATTTAAATATTTGTTAATTACTATCGAAATACGCAACGAAATACACATAGAGAACCGCAAAAGAAATGACAACAAATTTCCCTGGGATGTCATTCACTTTGTACGCCGCTTCAAAGTCATCGTGCATCTATTTTTTTTATATTTTTTTTTTAAAAATAACAACATGAAAAACTGTGCGAAGAAAATAACCAATGTTATTTTACGTCTTTCACTACTTCATAGTCTCCTTATGCCTGCCCTGCTATGTCCATGCCCATGCCCATACCCCTGCATCTACTCCTCCTATTGCTTTTGCCGTGTGAGTCTGTCAATCATATTTAGTGACTTTTTTTTTTTTTTTTTGAAATTCACAAAAGTATCTGATTACAGGAAAGCAAAGACAAACTGAAATCACACAAAATTTGATTTTAGTACTTAACTAGTGGGGGGCCCTGGCCCTGGTATTACTATAGATGATGTCGACAAAGCAATATAGAAACACATACATACAAATAACAACACCTACAACATAAAGAACACTTGAGCAGATGTTGCTTAATATATGAATATATAAATATACATATATACTATATTTATATATATAATATATATTTCTGTATGATTGTCAATTTCTTTATTATTATTATTATTTTTTTTTTTTTTGTCAGTTAATTTTCAAATAAAATTCCGCTATGAAATTTCATAGAGAAACTATGCTAAGCAAAGGCCAACTCCAAAAATGTAATCGAATTACTTCCAAAACTTTATCTTCTCATATATGTACAGTCAAGTCGCAATAATTCGTACCCCGCTAATTCGAAATTCTCAATAATTCGTAAACATTTCTGTTGCCTTGCAAAGAAATTCAATAAATAATTTGAAAATAATTCGCAATACTCCATAATTCGTAAGAAATATAATCATCTTGCCATTTCGAATTATCGAGACTCGATTGTACTACCCAAAAATATTCTCAAAATTTTATTAATTAGTTAATGATATTTTAATTGGGTTAAATGACTGTCGCCTGACTGACTGACATACAAAACTGAATGGATTTTGAATTTTTTTTCTTGAGCCTATCAACGACATCTCCTATCATATCTACGCTGACACCTGCCATACAACTGATGTGGTCCAGCTGCAGGGTATGTCATGGGGTATGTTGCACTATGTCTGTCTGTATTGTCTATAAATAATTTATTCATTCATTTTGTTTATCTGATGTTAAGTGGTGCCACTGACATCACTTATATACAGCATCCCCATCTATCCCATAGTTGACACTTACCATGCCGAGACCATGTCCAGTAGCATTATGGAACTGAAATGTTGTCATATTGCCGACGGCAGCAGTAGAATTGCTGCTATTGCATTCTGTTGCATGATTTCTTACGTCCAGCACATCAGTTATAGGATTGATATGTGAATGCGACTGCAATTGTGTTTGGGAATGAGAATGCAAATGCGAATGCGACAGTGACTGCGAATGGGAGCTGCCATTGCCTGTTTCGACGGCTGTTATTAGCTGTTTAATATAGATTGTGGCCAGACGTAATGTATCCAATTTGGACAATTTTGTATCCGGCGGAATGTTTGGCAATTTAGTTTTAAGACGTCCATAGGCGCTAGATAATACTCGCATGCGCATACGTTCTCGTGCATTTGCCGCATTACGTTGCACCGGCGGCTGTGAACCTAATATAACGGTAAATTGGAAAAGAAAATTAGCGTAAGCAACAATTTCTTGATGGATCAGATTTAATTCTTTTACACACTTTGTGAGCTTGCATCCTCATCGTAATCATCATCGAAAAGTTCCATAGGACTTGATGAACGCTTTTTACGTGGCATTTCGTTAAAGTTTTAATTTATTTATTTTTTTTTTTTTTTTAACACTCTTTAAAAACTTTTTTCAATACACTTTTCGTACACTTTCACAAAATTGTTCTTTACTGAAAAACTCGTATAAATTCTTATTATCTTATTATTTGACAATCCGTATAGCAAAACTAAAGATGTCCGTACTGCAGCACATATAAAACACATCTGAATATTTCATATGAGAAATTCTTCCTTTTTACACATTTCTCGACACAATTTCTTAGATCTCTGCTTGTCTCTTGCTCTCCTAAGATTATTGCCTATTTTTAACAATTTGTAGGCGTGCACCTCGCTACAATTGGTCGATTGTGGCGTAACATATGGTGCGATCTTGCGCTATCTTTGAGCATCACTGGCACGAGATTGGTCCAGCTGCTAGATGCTGTTTCTCTTGTTCTTGTTTACACTAAACCAATATGAATCAATTTGTGTTTATTGGAAAAATATCCATACGTATATACGTAAAATATAGACATGTATATTTGAAGGATATGTGAAGAAGTGTGCTAGTAGCATCTGGTACCAGCTGGTCTTAAATTTGATATCATTGCTTAATCCATAGTAAAAAATCATTGATCCGGATGTGATTTAGACAGCGCACGCGCCAACGACAATATCTGCATATCATACAAAACTTTCAAATGACATAAAGTTCAAGAGCTCTATAGACAAGGTCTTGAGAAATATACTTTGTTACAGCCGGATGTCAAATTATAGAACTTCTAAGGTACACCTGGTATACTACAAGTAGAGCAGAGGATGCTGATAGTTCCAGATCACACACAAACAGAAGGTAAAGCCACTAGTTAAATCTATAGTCAACTATATGTTAAGCTACTGCTGAGTAAAAAAAATTGGATACTCTCTAGACAAGTCATTAATTTAGCATATAATCCTTAGTTCTTAGATAAAAAAAATCCCCAATAGCAACATTCTCAGAAGGCCAAACTGGTGAAAGGTATTGCAGTTTTAGTTTGAGGGTCTTCAACAAAACTCAAGACAACAGCGGGAAGTCCACTTACTCTCTACTCTCTTTCTCAAGTGCCTGGAGAAAGCCATAAATTATATAATTGCTCTACGGCACAATTGTTCGAAGAAAGGCAAAAGGCATGAATTCAACCAATGTCGCGCCACAATGTCTGCTGTGGTTAACAGTTCAATTAATTATGGTTGATGGAACTATTATGACATAATGTTTAGGGTTCCGCGAAGGACATCATCGAGACATACTCGTAATACAATATTAGACAGACTGAGATTCACAGCAGACACTATGTCGCCGTGTGGTCAGTCTGAACTTATCCTCATATGTAATTGTTCAATAGCTTTGCTCAATTGGAAATATAATTATTCGGATTCTTATATAATTTCCTAATATAAGTACAAACTTTTTTTTTTATTATTTATGCATATAAAAACAATACTGTTAGCTTAAATCTAAAATTGATACTAGTTCGGAACATTATTAATTCCAGTAATAACATTTTCCTCGCCACTTTCAATCGTTACAGTTGATGCTGTATTTGATGGACTATCGAAATGTGAGTCAATTAATTCTTCCAAACTATAATCAAATTTGAATATAGGACGCATATCTGACTTTAAACGACACACAACGCCAGCGGAACCAATATTCCAATTCCAACAGATTAATTCACAATTTAAAGCTTTAACATCTCCTTGTAATGAGATTATGTTCTGTGGAATGGGAAAATATTTTATTTTAGAAATATTTTAGATATCTAAAGTTTGTAGCTTTACTTACCATAGCAACTGTATAATCGATGGAATTTATTTCTTGACCTTTAATAACAGCTAATTGTACTTTTGTATCCTGTTGATTTAGAAATCGCACAACTTTCTCCTTTAGAAACTCAGCGGAGGCATAATCTAATTTCTGCTTGACGTCGATCAGCGCAATTTCATGGCCATTGATCTGAAATATAATAAATAATTTTATAGTAAATTTTCTCTTCAATATTAATTTAGTATCTCTACCTTCTCAAGAGTTATAAGTACTTGCGGACGTGCACTACTATATAATATATATATAAGATTAGCGCCAATGCCACAGAGTATGCCATATTCTAGACTCCAGAAGAGACAAGTTAATATTGTGACCACAAAAGGAAAGAGATCACGTTCTAAAATAAAAAATATAGTTAGAGTTACGCTTTTTCACTCTCACATACTCCAATACTCACTCTTTGACTTCCACATATCAGAGATTCTCTCTAGCTCTACTAGTGATATCATGGCAGCTATAATAAGTGCTGCTAGCGTCGTTTTAGGTATATAATAAAAGGTTTGTGTAAGAAATGCCAATGCCATCAGTACCAGCGCACCAGTGACGGCTCCACCCAGTGGAGTTCGCACACCACTAGCATTATTAACAGCTGTACGTGTAAAAGATCCTGTTACCGGCATCGAAAGCACAAAACTTCCCATAATATTGCACATGCCCAGCGCAATCATCTCCTGTGAGGCATCTACAATCTTACCCTTAGCTATGCAAAATAAAATGGGTTCAAATTAGCAATAAGTTTTTTTCATCTGATTTTGAATACTTACAGAACGCTTTGGATATAGCAACAATCTCTAGAATGGCAATCATTGGTATGGAGCCAAGAGAGGCGCCCACAGTGCTTATCATATCGCCAAAGGAAACATATTCACCATCGACTATAGTGCTAAAGGGTGGCAAGCGAAAAGGTGGAACTCCTGCCGTTATATTGCCTGTCACCCTGAATGGTTGATAACCATCCCGACTAAGTATATAGGCTAAAAATGTTCCAAATATAACAGCCAAAGCATTACGTGATAACGCTAGATATTTCCAGAACAATCTATGCCCCCATTTGATCTTTGTAACATACTGCAAGAATAACAGACATTAGCATAAAGTTGATATAGTGATTGTTAAGATATTGATATACCTTCATGAGCAGCAGAAAGACCAAAGTGACAACACCCAAAAGAGCATCCCAGCGCCTAATCGAGGGTAAATTTGTAAAGAAAAATTCCCAAGATGGTAGCAAATCATTGGAAGGACCTGTAAGGATAAAAGTAATACATTAAAATTTATTATAAAATTGTTGTATTAATGAAAACAAACTTATGCTACCCCTTTAAAAAGTGCATACCGGGTATTAAAACCGGTTTTTAAATTTCAAAACAAACTTTTTACGCTGTTTACGCTGCATGCATTAAAATTAAAATTAAAATTCCCCGTAAACAAAAATAAAAAAATATTTCAAGTGAAGTACGTAGATTATATACGAAAGTGACGAGTCGTTTCAACTGAACGATCGCCGATCTTAATCGAGATAATTAAATAAAATTAAAAGGCAATGATAAGAAATGTGGGAAATTTGTTGAAACTCTTACTCTTTAGGCCAACAAGATTGTTAATCTGAGCACTGCCAATGGTTGTTGCCGCGGCCATTGTAAAACCGGTTATAACCGGTATCGATATGAAACGAACCAGAACTCCCATATTGAGTAGACCAAGTATGAGTATAATCGAACCAGCCAGAAAACAGACAAGTACCGCATAATCTGGACTAATTGTGGCATATTGATTGACCATTAGTGCCATAATTGCAGTTGTAGCTACAGAGAGGGAGAGAGAGAGAGAGAGTGAGAGAGTAAATCAATCAAACAATAAATAAAATTATAATTCAATTACCAATTGTAACATCTTTGCAGGAACCAAATACAATGTATGCAAAGCATCCCATAAATGCCGAATATAATCCATATTGTGGCTCCAAACCAGCAACAACACCATATGCTATTGCTTGAGGTATTGTTGTCAATCCAACTGTAAATCCAGCTATAAAATCCTGTGCCAAATATGATGAACGATATCGTGGTAGCCAAGTTAAAATTGGAAATTTATTTGTTATCGTTGATGGTCGACAAAATTTACGTCCACCTTCTCGGATAAGTGATCCAACATTGGGCAATTGTTCCCGATAAAGATTATCTGAATGAAACCAGTTTCTTCCAATATTAAATATATATAAACAATGATCTTGAGGTTTTTATGATGCTGCTAAAGCTGATAACCCTAACCACATCAGCCCAGCCCCCTCCGAATACACACTTAACATTCAAGTACATAATATAATGAATATATATTTTTTTTTTATTATTATTTTTTTTTTTTTCAAAATCAAATCATAAATTTCAACGATTTGTGCTATATTTTTGCCTGGTAGCAACTCGGACTTGGACAACATATGGGCGAGAAATGTATGAATAAACCCGCAGAGATAAGCCTCCTAACATGTATTGTATGCAGTCAGAATATTTGTTTGGCTGTTTGAATTGGCACGTAATTCCTATCAGTGAGGCTGCCGTAAATGCGGGTTAAACACAAGATTTCAATTTATAATAGAAATTAAATCATAAAGATTTTGGCATTGCTTTTTTTTCATAATATATAGAAAATTTTATAAAATATTTAAAAAAATATTTTGAAAATATTTAAAAAAATATTTTGAAAATAGTTTTTTTTTTTTTAAATCTATAAAAATATTAAAAAAGCGCGTAGCGTATTTAAGTCCGAGTGTTGCAAATTGTTAAGAATATTTACAACTGCCTCATGTTGATTATATAAATAATAATTAAGTCTTAAATCATATTACATTTTATAATTTATATTTATTTTATTACATGTAATTGAAGCTCATTGACACAAAGTAAAAATAAAAATAAAAAATTGTATAGATTAGCAGAAAAATGATATAAATGTGCACATTGTTTTCAATTACAAATTATTATTGTACGATAATTGTAATCAAGAATTCTTAACAAGCTTCGCCTAACAACAATACGTTGAACCTTCCTCTCACAATTGCATTGTGATAATTGAAACTCACCTTCATTATTATCGGCTCGCATAGCGCTTAACGTTTCAATATTATTATTATTTATTTTTTATTTTATTTTTTATTTTATATATTATATTTTAATATTTTATAATATTTTTTTTTTAAATGGATTTTCTGGCTATTTTATGTTCCGCATTTAATAAAATGAAACGCGACGCGATGCGATGCGATACGACAAGGC